>JARPRG010000496.1:1282958-1296564 GCA_031001745.1 Hartigia nigra | reverse complement strand
GACGTGTCAGAACCAAACCGTACGCGAACGATACGCTGATGAGAATGACGTATCTCGCTTACGTATTATAACCATACCGATCTAAGACGTCGTATCGTGCATGGATTATCATCCACTGGAATCAGGAACACGAGGTTAGCTGGAACGTCGAGCATGCTACGTGTCGTAGCTTCCTTGCGGAGTCCCACCGCGACTATCTAGCATCTCTTCGCCACCTCGGAGAATCCTTGGCAAAGACGTGATGGAAATTTATCGTCCACGCGTTCCTGGCGCTGTTCGCACGACGGAAGAGGACAGTCAGACATTCACCAGGTAAACGGAATTTCATGTACAGTCTCACTGTGATCCTTTTAACATTGACACCGCTGAGATATACGTTCTTGTATCATACAAGATCAGCATGCATACGAAAAAAAGATTCTGCACTTTCGTCCGTCAAGGATTTTCGAAATAGTAGTTCACAAACCCCTGCGACACACTTTTTCTTCAATCAACACAAATTTTCAAAGAGTAATCCCATGTACACGTAGTTACTGTGAGGTTCGTCGTCCTGGAGTTATGTCATTCTCACTCGTGCAGAAACACTGCTGATCCAGTGACACGTAGTCCTGTTTATGAGGTAACAGCTTGAGCTTTAAATTTTTTTTTTGCGAAATTCACAAAATTATGGACACACTTTTAACGAAGCACAGCACCCCGTTAACGCATGTCAAAGAACGAGTCAAGAGCTGTCACTCTATTGTGAATGATTGTGTGTATTTAGAAAGAATAGTGGAGAGTGTCGTGAGAGCAGAGGGAGATACGGCGAGTAAGAGATATTAACAGAAAGAGAGACAGCGATAGAGTGAGTGCGAGTTGGAAGTGATAGAGAAAAACAGAGAGAACACGGTTTTACGCGGAGTCAACTTCGCGCGGACGTTATTTCGCGATCGATCCGGTACGTGTAGCGTATACGCCCCATTTTTCCGGCTTCTCCTGCAAGCTCCTCCGTATTTTTGACGACTTTGGCGAGAGGGGCGGACGGGACCTCGGTAAGGTTTGAGTTCCTCGAATGCCTAGGAAGTTCTGATATGTATGCACAGCATCCCTCTGCCGATTCGGAGGTGGCTCAACCCTCGACGGATCCCGTTGATACTGCCTGGACTGACGGAGGAGACATCGGTTCCGACGGAGCGACGCCCCCGACGCCGACGCCTCGACGTGTACAGCACGCAGGCGCCGTATCAGTACGGCATATATATCTATACGGAGGGTCAAAAGGATAGGTAGTACGGCTGGCTAGGTAGGTACAGTCGTGGGAGGATGTTGTAATACGCAAAGAGTACACTGGAAAAACGGAGGTGGAATTCTCTGGGATTAAGAGTGAACATAGAGCGATAGGAGTATTCTCGTTGAATCTCGACGTTCACCTCCTTCTCCTGCAATTTACAAACGCTGACCTCGGTGTCACCACTTTTGTAATATAGCCTGACACCTGCGTTAGACGTATAACGTGTCAAGCATGGAACGAGAGCAGAGCAGCGTCATTTGATTGAAATTTTTTAGTGTGGGAGACTGTGCGACAGCACTGATTATCGTTTAATTCGTTATTGGGATAGTGTAGAAGTCGATAGTAGGAAAGCTGAGTGTCCAGCCTATTGGTCAGTCTGGTTAAACCCCAGTAGATAATACAGGTGAACGTTAACAGTGTCACCGCACGCTATTGGTTTTGTAAAGCAATAAAGCTGAAGTGCTTCCCAAGAGGTCTGTGAGCTCAGAGCTTGCCGGAAGGATGAGTTCGATTTACTATATGTATAGATATAGCATGTGCACGTATGTATAGACCAGTGACGATGACTGCAGAACAAGGTACAGGGTATGGTAGGCTAGGAAGTAAAGGTGGCTGAAGGTGTCCGAATGTTGGAGGAGGTGCTAGCAGAATTACAAAGGTTCTAGGTGGGCTGACGTGAACTGGAGGAGGCTACACGAAAGTATCCCTATATTTCGCACCAATGGCCACAGGCATAGATGGCACTGTGCAACGAAGCATTACTGAGAAAGCATAGGTTCAGCTCATGGAGTCCCGATCTACGACGATGATACAACACGAACAGCCAACATGGCTAACGTCCTATTTCAACTTTGACTCATCCCTCAGAACCTTTCCGCGTCAGCCACCACATTTCCTTCACTTCTTCATCTCTCTACTTTCTACGACTTTCCTTCGGCACTCCCGCACATACAGTCTGCTAATTTCATTTCTGCAGCTTCCCACTCCCCTGGACCCGTTAGCCACGCCAACGTATCACTTAACCTCCCGCAGCTACGTCACTCGCCTAGCTTCAGTTTGCATTTCTCTGTTTGACTTTTCGTTTCAACTAAGTGACTTTCAAGCTGGTGATCCGTAGCTTCGAGCTTTCACGGCCGACCAATGACAAAATTAACTGCCTGAAAACCCGCAGTACCTAACCTCATTATACGAAATATTTAAATGAGAGGAACCAACAGTTTCCGAATCCCTACCAAAGCTCTTCTCAAAGGTAAATATAAAAGCTTTACAATCGACCTTCATATCGCGTGTTGCTCCTTACTCTAATCATTTGATGAGTATAACTTCCAGTCGCAGAATCGTAATCTATATAACTCTAGGGTTTAGAACTTCTATTTATCTTTTTCTTTTTCTTTACATTCGCTCTTTACTTCCAGAGACATGGTCTCACTCCTTGCTGACATCCAATTGCTGAGGAGTCGACATCCCTTTGGCGTACCACTTACTCCCATATCTCACGTTCTTCAAAAATCGTAAAGACTTTCTTGCTTTCTTGAATAAAGTCATTGGATATCCGGCTCTTGATTCACTCCGAATTCTACGGCAGCACTGTGCTCACTGTAGCAGATTACGTAACTAGCTCACTGCTTTTGCCGAGGAATGAGATCCAACCAGCCAAGCGGAGGGGTGGCAAAATAAGCGATGAGAGTGGCCAACAAGCAAGGGCCGATGGTGTTCAACGAAATATGCTACTCACGTACCAGCACCCGTTTTCTTCCACTAGACTTAACTATTGCTACTCCGACTTGAGAACAGTTTACAATTTTATTAATAAAACTCCGTCAGGTTTTCGCTCTCTTATATTTTTAGGCAAAATTTAATGAGACAAGTTGATACTGCCTTTTTTTTGGAGGGAAATTCTGGAATTCCCTGAAATTTAGTTTACAGTTACAGTAATACTAGTACTCACACAGTTCGGCGTATTCTCTTAACGAATAGATTGGCCTGTAATTCTACGTAGTTGAAGGTTGTTTATTGTTGCTTTAGAATGCAAACATTTATAATGTAATCTTGAGCAATAGTACGAGGAACTTGAAAATTTAGACCATATCGTAGAGCTTTCGGATGCAATCAATATTTTTCTATTCTTTAATATATGATACGATTTGAAACTCCCATTCCTGTTACTGTGATTTATGAGCTGGAATGGCTAAACGGTTTTTTCTTGGTCTGGATGAAATGTTTGGAAAAACGTAATCCTAGATACGTATGGAAACGTGCGTTCTTATGAACTTTAATAAGAGGCCGACATATGCTAAATGGACGGCAAAGTATAAGTTTAATTATTACGTAATAAGATTAGGTATATGCACATAATAAAAACAGTATGTACAAGTACTAGTATAGGCATCCAAAATAATTGTATTGTAAATTGTATATTTAGTATTTATTCTTACGTCTTTTTCTTCATAACGAATCCATTGCGAAATCCAATCTGCCCTATGTGGTACGTGTTATCGGAATTTTCGTGAGCGTGATAGTAACGTGTTGCGATACTGTAAAATCGAATTCCGACAAAACTATAAAATTTTCACTCCCCGTTAGTGATCGCGTCACAATTTTAGAGAATTACTCGACAATACATCCTTTTTATACCAACTTGTAGACAACAGACATTTAAATCCAATCGGACAGGCTGAAGCTTCGATCGCAATGGATTTCAGGAAATTTCGAAATGCAGAAGAGCTTAGCAAACAGGAGAGAGGTAAAGAGCGAACATGAAATCGTTCGTGGTTAGACCGAATACGAAAGAGTTAATAGAGCGGAGTAAACTTTACCATAAATCCAAATACACAGTATCGACTCTTTCACTCCTTATCAATCCCACCACTATAACCAAAATCGCTAATTTTATATCCATAATCGATAAAATAATCGTCTTCAGAAATTAATTCACTTACTAATTCCCTCACAGTTACCTCTTAAAAAAGCAGATGTAGGATAAATCCATCAATAAATGAACACCTTAAGAAACGCCTCCAGTGAATAGACACTCGTCTTAAAATCACTAGATATATATTCACTGGTGGAGTCAGCCTACAAAATCTCAAAGTATAAAATTCAAAAATTCAAAACACCGAAGCTTTAAATTTTTCACGATCGTTGATACGAAAGTTGTGCAACAATGACTCAAGAATAATAGCAAAACAGATTACTAGGCGGATCCGTTCTTGCAGCAACCAGACGATGCCTACGATTTCATAACTTATACTCTTTCTCGTATACCTCGTGCTCGTATCTCCTCAAAAATAGATTAAGCCTCTGCCGCATAATATACCATGGCTGATCATTGGACATTGTTTTTAATTATCGTTGCATAAACAGACGGATATTTCAAGGGTTGCCGCATACGTCTACTGTATTATGTAATATATTATACATAGTAGTTCATCGGGTATAGTAGTAATTCACTGTGACCCTATTTAGATAGTTGCATCCACGTGTATATTTCCGAATTTTTTTTATGAAGCGACAATACTTCCACGTGGATTTAGAGAAAATATTTTTTTTTAATTTTCACGACGAACCGTTACCACATCTGATGTTATGTCTAAAGGACGAAAGAAGACGTTTACTATATAGCTAGTTGTTCGTTAACAGAGTTGCGTATATTGATATAGAGAATGAACAGGAGCGAAAATGTGAGGGAGAAGGGGAATCTATAAAGTTAATGTGAGGAAGCGAAATAAAAGCAAGAAATCAAGAACGTAAAAGACGCGGAGAATCTCTGTCAAAGGGACGCTTATGAACTAATAATACATAGACGAGGAATAAATGAGAACGCAAAGTAAAATTCAGGATAAAAATATTAAACAGCCAGTTTCGGGGGGATGTTATCGATACGCTTAATGGGATATATTTAAAGTTAAATCTTTCTGATAAAATGGATATTCAGTTCTGAATGGGAAGGTCGTCAGTCAAAAAGAGCAAACGGAAGGACGGACAGAGATCTGCCATATTTTCCGATAAACGAATTTCTTTCATTTCTTATGATTCTTATAATTCAAAAATTCAACATAATTTAAGAGCCACGTTGATTCTAACGGATAAAAGAAAGAAACCGGACGCAATGATCTCGAAAGATGGATGAGATTTTTTGTACTGATACTAATATCAGGAATTGACTAAAAAAAGTTTTCTATTATCAATGCAAATCGTATTTATCTCAAGGTTTCGCGAGCATCAGCCTGTCAGTATCAGCGTTAACGGCGCCACTAGTATATCTAGCATCGGAGTGGCATCCTGTGACGAAGAATATTGAAGGCCTTTAAAAATCAAGAAATAAATGGAAGCATAAGAGCACAACGATCGCTCGTCCATTCCTGATCTAAAGGAGAAGTGGAAAATCGTTCCTGTCAGGAACATATGGCAGGAATGCATATCATTGACCCGACCCCTCGATTTTTCATTTTCTTCCCTTCGTTCCACTTTTGTGCTACCGATACCCACAAATAATCCTACGGATACTCGGCCTCATTTCCTCATCGGTTTGCATCTACCGCTTCCTATTTCTTCTCTCCTCGTTTACTTCGCGTCTTGAATCTTCCTGCCTCCTATACGACCTTTGCACACTGTTACCTATGGGCTTTGATAAGACGTTTTTATGGAAAAATACGAAATAATTCATTTCCCACGACGTTTTTACGAGCCGCTGCGTCGCCTGGTCAATACTGGGGAAGACGGTCGGTAAAGAAGGGTATTGACAGCAGTGGATAAATAGGATTTTTTTAAGCATTGCATCTCAGAGGAACAGTTCCAATACGCTTTGTAGGGTAGGTTCCAAAATTCATTGTCGGGCTACGAGCTTAGTTGTGTCTTACTCTATTGCATGCAGATAGATGAAGATACAACGACACTCGCGGTACTGACAGTTAACGAATTTCGAAACGTACCCGTAGTAAACGATATTATGCTTAGATTTTGAAATTATCAACAAAATTAACTTATCCGAATTCCTTCTATTGTTTTATTGGCACTGAGTGAACTCGGAAAGTTTGAAAAGTTTTTTGACTTATTTTTACGCTTCTCATTGGGTAGTTAGTACCTCGAAACTCCTGGTTGAAGTTAACTTCTCATCTACCCTTCGTGAAGTTTCTTTTTCGAACAAGGAGGGTCGTCCCTTGAGCGTGATAATTGTGATTGGTTCGTCAATTTCGAAAGGAACGAAAATATTAGGATGATAGCAGTCGAGTGTGAATAATAAGTTTCCAATGAAAGAAATTTAAAATTCACGCATCTGTACACAAGAATGACTTTTTAAAGTGCAATATAAGGATTTTCATAACTCAACTATCTTTGAAATTGACAATACCAGTTTTAATACTACACTTACGTTTTCTTTATTTCTTCATTTCTTAAGGTTTTTTTTTAATAGCATCGTGTCTGTTTTACATATAACAACGATATTCCGGCAAATCGTCAAAAATTGATATAAATACGAAGAGAAAGAAACAGGTACGAATTCTTTAGTTAAAACTAGTGACGACGCCATTGCTCTGAACGCTCCACCATAGACTCGACAAACTCGTTAATAATCCTTTTAAACTAAAAACTGCCTATTTCTTACTCGTGGCGATTTACGTAACTGACATCTAGGCGTTTCTCGCGCGTCGAATAGAGGCTCGCCAAAATATCCCAGTGAATTTTATAAATTCATTATAAAATATCTATACGCGCACGCTTAGCTGTTTACCACATCAACATGAAATTCCCTAGAAATATACGGCTGCTTCTAGTTTGCATAGATTGTTATATGGCAATTTTGCACTACATCGCGTTACCTACATAATACGTCGATATACCGATAATTGACCTGACCGAATGAATTTATTAATCAAAATCCAATTTGATAGAGGGACAGCCAACCTGAATGTTTGATAAACAGCGTGCCAGGGATAACGAGTATACAAAAATGTGTAATATATTGACGGAGGGATGTTTTTCTTTTTATATAATATATCGAATAACTCAGCTGTCGCCGCGTTAAAATACTGTGACTTTCGTGATGTTCAATCGAAACTGGTGAAATGAAAAATAGGAAAAAAGGGCCCATGAGAAAATACTTTTGGGACCCGTGAACAAGGTTATGCCACAGTTTTTGGTCACTGGCTTAGAAAAATTAAGGAAATGCTCTTTGTGCGGTTTTCAAGTGCTTATGGGCTTTAGGACTTGAGTCTGTGGTGGTAGGCCAGTTCTAGCAGTTTGGGGTTGCCGCGGTCACGAATAAGGGATGAAGGTAGCAATGGCTCCAGGGCCAAAGTAGAGGGGAGAATTGGATGATAACTTATCAGAGGTTGGTTACGTGGGATGGCAAAGGGAATAGAAAGATCCATAATAACCTGAAGATTGAAGATTTGGAGCATTTGACTAAGGGTTGGTGCCCTTGAGTCGGATGCCCTTTACAGATATACTTGTATCTTATTGTATATGTTGTTTCGTAGTGCATGTCAACTTTTCTTTCTATTCTTTCATGTTACGTCATTCTTATTCTATCGTTACCTGTGATGTAAATCTCCTGACGCAAATATTACTTTTCTATGAAAATACATGGAAACAACTGTATATAAGAGAATTGCAAAATCTTTGAACCTTATTTTAGCGAAAAATCTTACTTATTGACAGGTTTGACGTAACCCTTGAAAGTCTCAAGTCTACTTTCCGTCTTCGAACTAAATCTCAGCACTCCGTTCCATCCATTTCAGCTCTTAAAGTTGGCAACCACATCCGCAGAAGCATCTTGTGAACTTTCCCAAAGATTTCGCAACAGTGGATCATGAGTGGATGATGAAAGCAGTGATAATAGTCGCGAAAGCGATGAATGGATAAGAGCCAAAGTACTGAAATAAAATAATAAATCAGTGAACAAGTCTAATAAAAAATACTGCTAAATAGATAACGTTTAAGTATTTTAATGATTCGTATCGTCGGATCGGTATGGTTGTGTTAATTTTCCAGTAACTCGAAAAATCAGTTGAACCAAATTGACTTCTCGAGGCTTTCAAGCTCCCACGCACAAAATAAGACGTTATCAAGTATATAGGTGGATACGCGTAAGGTAACTTATACGAACCATAAGCAATGTTGGGAGATGCTGGCCATGTCTATGATTATGACTATGGTGCCATCGTACGAGGGGTGACGTAAAAACCCGTAAAGAAAGGATTATGGCGTGCTGCTGACAGCTTGCTGACGAGGGGTGTGACCTGTCCCAGTGTCGTTCATTCTGCTACATGCCGACCAAACCACATTGCACAGGATGCTTTGGATTATCGCTGAATATTAGATATGAGTTATTATCCGCAGTCAAAAGGATTCAAAGATTGCAACAAACTGCTTTATGATTACGAACGGTCCATCGTACGTATTAAAATATATAACGATTCGTCTGTACTATACATACAGAGTGTCCTAGAAGTATTTTTGCAGCGGAAAGTGAGCGACGGTTAAAGGTGTCGTGAGTACCCTCCCGCAAAATATTTCTCGAAATTCGCAATAGTTTTCAAATGGGAAGCATTTAAGATGCACCAATCAGAATGAAGGATCTTTGTTGATCATGACAGCGTGGTGAGAGGTATAGTCGCGGAATACCAAAGTTCAGTTGCACCGAGACGTCATATGCAGTAGCTGCCATGATCCGCGAAGATCGTTCATTCTGATTGATACATCTTAAATGCTTCCAATTTGAAAACTATTGCGAATTTCGACAAATGGTTTGCGGGAGGGTACTAGCGACACCTTCAACCATCGCTCATTTTCCGGTGCAAAAGTCATTCTGGGACACCCTGTATATAAGTACAATGATAACTACATAAAATGTATCAAAAACTATTTTTAACGTAAATTATATGGAAAACTATTTTTTTACTTTTCAATGTAATTTAATCTGATAAAAACTTTATTACTGCTTAAACGCGATAATTTTAGTCAAAGTAGCTATGATAAATATTCATGTCTAAAATCTATGTGATCGAGGTGAAATTTACACACGAAATCAAGTTCCAGATGTAGATGGAACAATAACGCTTGCATACGTCGAGGTCATCCAATTTCAAAATTTCACGAAATTTCATGAAATTCATTTATTTTGCGCATATTTTATGGGGTCGTATCAAGACATGTATGTTTATCTATTTGTATGTTTGTCCCAATACTTAATGCTATTGGATTTCCATGACCTTTGTATGACCCTCAGGTCGATAGTTCAATTCCACGACCTGCAGTTCTGCACTTGTCACACGTTCTCTGTTCGAACTAATCAGGTTCCACTTTACTGATATAAAATATAAATTACCAGTGTCTCAATGATCGAATACGTAAAGTATCGTGACAGTGCAGTTTCAGGAACACACGAAGCGCCATATCGATCCCCATACATCTACGGAGAAAAGGGTGCACGTATATATTTCAGCCATAAACCAGAACTGTAAAAAAAAAAGGCAAGCTTGTGTGAAGGACCCAAATATTTTTTGTTTGACGAAGCTGAGTCGCAAAAAATGAACCTACACCCTAATCCAATCCGATCCATATTTTAATCAAGCAAATAAAATCGCAAAGCCGATACGCCAGGACGAAAATTATTTTTTTTTAATTCATTAACAAGTAATCCCGCTCGTACGAATATTTGGGGTGTTCAATCTTTGTTAAAAAGTCGAAATACGCGAGTCCCCGCAATTACTCGTAAATTGTAATGAAGAAAAATCTGTAAAACGATTAATTATCTAATGGCTAAATATGCGTCAGTCCAAAAAATGTGTACCTTACCTTTTTTTAGATGTAAAAAAGCACGTATGTAGTACATATGTACTATGACATGTGTTGGCTTTTATTAGATTCAAAAAATTCACACTGCTTTCTGCAATTGTTTGGTTGTAACGCAGTAACATAATTTTCAAGCACCGCAATCGCTATGAATATTGCGATAGCATGTAAAGTCTCCATATTGAGGGGAGCAAGATGCAAAATTAAAGAAACCAAAGCATCATTTCAAAGAGATTTAAAGTGAAGTAGGTACTACATAACCAGACTATATCATATAACGTTCCAGTCCACCCTTGAACTATGTGTGCTCCACGTAACGACAGTTGGTTCGTATATCGTACCAGGCACACCACCTAGGAGACTAGAGGGATAGCAAGTCCCCAATGGACTTTAGTCATAAATTTACTTCGTGAAAACTCCTACAAGTCTACAATATTTACCGAGAAAGAGAATGTCCTTTATTTAGTAAAACTTAAAAATTTGATTATATTAAATTTGTACTATTTGTTCTCCAAGATATGGAATTAAACAAGTTGAGCAGATATGTATCTTGCGAATGTTTTATTTGGTTTGATTTAAATAGAATATTTCAAATTTTATATGTGTACTCGTATTTTACTTGTGTACTCGTATTTATGTTATGACATTCAACATACGAATCAGTCGTATTCACATCTCTGTCAAATGCCAGTTTCGTTTCGCCTCGAATTTCCCGTTTCAGCCGCTGAAAACTGGAAAGTTAAGTGGGGTCATCTCGTGTGTTATATATATGTATATATCGCGGTTGGCAATATCCACGCTTGGAGCACCAAGTTCGTCGAGTCGTTTGTCATTCAAAATAATCGAACGTTCTACCGAACGACCGGATGAATCGCTTTGTTGTTCCAATTTCCGGGATCCTCTTCACGGTCAAATTTGTCTCTGAATTCTTTAATCGATTAAATTTTCTTTGCAGCGGAAATTTGTGTGGTTTGTGACTTAAAAATATACTCGAAATTTGCCCATTATATCCGCGAGCTCACTTCGTAATGTCCCTTCATATCGGGATGGAAAAATGCAGTGTGGTGCAATGTGCAGATCGTATTTTTCATGAGAAACAAAAAAAAAAAGCTTAGACAAAAGGAGAAAAACGGGCGATAGATATTTCTTGAGTCGGTTGTCTCGTGGATATATCGACGGCAGGGTTGGATTTATCTAGCGGAATAATAGGAGTTGCTGCGACCGCGGCTTCGCGAAGCTTCGTTGCTTCCTAACCGTGAAATGGTTGGCAGCACTTTAGTGCCCAGAATCAGAAGAACTACATTCCGCTGGTATGGCATAGGATTCACTCTTAGAAGAGGAGCATCCACCCACAGCCAATCGAGCTTCACGTTAAGAAGGATGGAGTTTAAAAAAAGAGGAAGAAAAAGGTAAAAGAGCGAAGACGAAGCCATTATCCAAGGGTAAAAGTAACGACGTCGGAGTGAGATTTCTTCTTTTGGAAATTTCTCACTGCCGTCTTTCCCATCAAGATCGCCTGTTAGCGCAGTAAAGGCACATCGCTGGCCCAGACAACGATTTCCTATATGTTTACGTATATATGGATTCTATCATGAAAAGCTCGGTACACATTCAGTTCGCATAGAATTCAAAATCCCAGCTATTATTTCCTCACTGGTTCGAACAGAAATGCCACCTTGTAAACACGTGAATAACCGTGCAAACAGCATCCTGTATGGTTTTCAATGCGAGAGTGGCGAGCATAAAAAATACGTAGAGTAGACGAGAATAGCAGTTAGGTATTCGCTTGTTTTTCGACATTTTTTTTTTACATTCTCTTTCACCCTGCTTGTACAGTTTTCATGGAATTAGCTCTACGAATCGAACAACATGTGAACGCGAACCCTGCTCACGCCACTGAAATTCTTTTAATCTTTCGAGAATTAAAACCGGCTACGATTTTATATTTTTGAGCAAACATCCAATCTATACGCTGAAGTTATTTGCTGCCGAAAGTTCAATCAATTGATTTTTAATCATAGCCTCGTTCATTTTTTGTTCTCTTTCGTCGCAGGAAGCTAAGGGATCGCAACGGATTAGAAAATGTAAATGGCAAATTTTTATCCTGAGGGAGGAGGACAAACCCTTCGAAGATTCGGGACTAATCGGAGTGATAATACGAAAACGATATTGGTAATTATATTCACGTTAATTATCTTCACTTCTACTAAGGGTAGAAATCTGATAATTATTTAATCTCTTGCCAAACTTTCAAAACCTTTCAATGTTTTAGTCATTTTATCTACCTTTCTTATCTGTCATCAAGGATGACTGTATTAGAGTACATTTGAATTTCAACAATTTAAAGAAATTCAAAAGAACACTGGACATTTTTTATATTTTTCTGAATAACCCATTCGTCTTTGATCTCTTTCAGTACGTGCACTCGAAAATGATTTATTATGTAGCGAAGATAGTGGTTCGTCGAGCCGTTCCCAACGTCGGATATCCGTTTTCTATATATAGGATGTAGACGCCTCGCCTAAATTTCAAATCATATATTCGATATGGGTAGGTAGTGATATGGATATGGATATATGCTTATATTCCTGTAAATTAAGTCAAATATTTAAACACGAAAATATGAAATTCCTATACGCCCAAGCGAACCAATAAACATTATCGATGTCTATTGATTATTAGAGATATTTATATTTTTCTTTCCAGTTTTCCTCCAAAGTATATAATATCAATAGCACATATAGACATAGTAACGATATTTATAATTTATAAATTAACGACAAATATTGTAGTAGCATTTTATCACGGACTAAATTTTTTTTTATGTTTTGTATTACGCAATATCCGCTAAATAAAGAGGCGTAAAAATATTCTTTGCGTATGTCCCGGTTTTATACTGGTAGAATGAAGGATGGAGAATAAATTAAATGTTCACACGGATCGCTCACTCAAATCCAGGGATACTGAAAAATTAAACGATAATTTGCTTTCCTCTACCGTGACTGTGAATATTTTTGGAAAAAATTTACTCAAACGGAAAGATATTCAGCGAACTTGAAATCCTGTAACTGCGCCGTCACTAACGGTATTCTTTCGTGTCCCTCGTATAATACTGGATTTCTCGGGGCGATTCGTATCTTCGCCATTCTGACGATTCTTAACGACGTGTCGATATGTCGACATGGCATTTTCTCAGCCGCGGGGAATCGCATTTGCTGCGAGCCCAGAAAAATAAGACCCTGTAATTCTCAGGATCGGTCGGCAATCACGTCTGGTCATCAAGAACTTGACGTCTTCTCTCGCTTGAGAAACAATCAATGACGTGACGTATTCTTATTCATCATTGTTTGTGTAAATTTATTTCTCTTCACTAGTATCACTGAAACTTTCATTTCTTTTTCATTTATTCCCTACCTACGTGTTTTCTTTCTACCTTTCATGCGCTGCACTATAATTGACAATATTCTAAAATAAGAACAGTGATCGATAACATGAATTACAAATAAATCATTTAAATATTTAATTGAAATTTCAAAGGAG
>JARPRG010000496.1:1244935-1275089 GCA_031001745.1 Hartigia nigra | reverse complement strand
AAAATCAATACTCATGAATATCCCTCAAGTTCTCATTTGCATGACTGGGTGCAGTGGACCGTGTTGAAATAAAATATAATATATATATATATTTAAGGCGCTGCTATATTCGCGAGGTACCCTACCCACTGTCGTATAAACATGGCTTAATTTAGATAATGACGTCATTAAGCGCTAAAAAGTAAAGGACATAAGCCACACCTTACCCTAGGGTAGTTCGTCATCCCCGGCAGCGATTCTCAAAATTAAAAGAGTGAATTAAAAAACTGCAATTTCAATTGTAGTATAACCGTTTCTGATTTACACGGGGACAATTAATTACTCTGCATTATTCTTTCATATAGGACTTGAACGTAGACGTAACAGTCTCTATCTTTCATACGACAGAAAATAAATCGGTATTATAAATAGTCCAGAGAAGTAAGTAATATATGTATATGCTATATTGAACTCTTGCAATGTTATAATGTAAACATCCAAGAATTACACCTATATACATATTTCTAATGTAAACTTTGATTTCAGACTAGCCAGGGGTATCAGCCCTTGATAGGTCAAACAGCGATCGAAGGTGCATAATGGCAGCGCCCCAGGCGTCATCTCGTCTAGAAATGCTACAGGTAAGATTCGCTATGATTCTGTACAATCCTCTAGCCGCAGCATCCGAGGTAATCTTAATACATGGATAAGACAGTATAATCCCACGCGGCGAACAATATATAATAAACTACGGTTACGAATGCGAAGCGAAGTTCAAAGAAGAAGGGGGAATAACCTGAAATTCCATTTAGGGAGACATGGTATTCACAAGGATGCAAAGTGGAAGATGTTAAATTCTAATTTTATATCAAGGGATAAACCAGTCGAATATTCCACTGAATTTTTGACAGGCTATATCCTTAATCCAGTACCCCGTATGGCAACGGCATTGTACTGGGATACGTTGGCTACTGGCCCACGTATTATACCATACACTGATACGTAGTGCATATATGGCACCTTGCCTTGACTGGTACGACCTAGGTAACGACCCACGTCTGTGTACATATATATATATATATATGTATATCTACGTGTCAACTGGTATAGATCGATAGATCAAAGTTTCTCTCATGTCGTTGGATCCAAAATCAATTCCGTCACGGTTCGTCGAAGCGCAAGTGGTTACGGTCTTTGGATTCAAGATTCAGGTGATTTGAAAGGATCAATAGATGTGGTATGAAGGAAAAGATCGTAGGATCCTTGTAAGTAATGATCTTGTCAAGGTTAAATTTATGTCAACATTGTATACAGATCCGGTAACTCCATTATTTTTCACTTGTAGATAAATCCCTAATTTTTTTTTTTAATAGCTCTCATAGTTTTTTACAAACGAATTTCTCTCCTCTGTCGGGAGGCTATTTATCGATGTTTGTACACCCACATTCATTGCTTACTTTGAGGAATGAACACCGAGTACGTTTTCCGTGCAAACAGCTAGTACTAACATTATGATTATGAGCAGCGCTCAAGTTTTGAGCGTCAGAAGGTACTCGAGTTAATTTGTCTACCCAACAAAAGGAATCTGGCAGTCAGAGGACGTAGGGAAGAGATTAAGAGAAATTACGGGAGAAGAGAGAGCGGCTCGGACGGAGATAAAAGGATTAAGACAAGAGAGACAGAGATAGAGAGAAGGACGCGTCGAGTAAAATGAAACGAAACTATAAGAGACGGGAAGGTAGACCATAGACGCTTGGCTTGTCAACCGCAACTTACCGTCGGGATTGTAACCATAATACTGTGACGTCATTTCCTCCGTCTTCGAACTTCATGCTTTGCCCATAGTGAGTTCATACCTAGTCTCGTTACTAGTTTCGAGAACAATTATCCAACGAACTCTATACTACATATAACTAGTAGATACACTAAAACTTATTCTATTATAGTTTGACGGATACACCAATGACCTCTATTGACCCTGACAATCATTTCTAAAACACCAAGGCATCCTATGATTATATTACGTCAGAGAAAGTCTCATAAAGATAATCCTCTCTCGGCAGCTTCTCGATAAACTATTTTACACTGTACAAAGAGTGAAATGTCCAAGTAAACTATTTTACACTGTACAAAGAGTGAAATGTCCAAGTATAATATGTTTTGTACAGTGGTAATAGTCAATAGAGACTTATTCAAAAGTACTTTCTCAAGTAACATTAATACTTCTCTACACAATGCACGACTATCTCATAAGTTATATACTGGCACGGATTACACCGATATGCTAATTCACCAAGGATCGAGTGAGTCAGGTTGACGCCTGAGTATCATGTAGGTGTCTAGGAAACCTTTACACCGTGTCGCTACCATCTCAGAGTATGACAGCCTGCCTCAAGCTGAATATTGACCACCTCGCGTGGGTTGACAGCTTCATACGACACCACCCACTTGTCAAAGCATCATTCCACCCGAATTCATGTGGTAACTTCATGCATTCCGTATTGCATATCATTTCATATATAGTCGTATACGGAATTTGTATCTCTAGCAATAACCAGATGTTACGTCGAAAATCGACTTTTCCAATTAATACTTGGACCAATCTGTATCGGACATCATTGGTATAAGCCTAGTTAATATGTGTCGTATAGTATGGTACAGCCAAATATCCTAGAGCATTCATTGCACGGCTTTCACTCTGACTACACATCTGCAACAAGACCAAATATAGTAATTACCTCGGTTAACTGGACTACGTTCTAAAATTACAATTACAAATTGAACTCGTTACCCTCCTACCTTGATGACCGCGCGAGGCACATACTTGTACGTACGACGATGCTAACTCCTCATCAATTATTTATGCTGAGGGATCAACGACGTACCTGTGGCAAACTTCACTCTGAACCCACATGTCAGATTTATTTACTCTCGACCTCTTCCTTGTTCACTATCAGATCTTCTTCGGCATCCTTACTGTATACCTTGGTAGCTATCGCGTGAGAAATTTATTTGCTGGTGCACTGCCAATGCACTTCCATTTATGCACTCGGATACATCCCACGTGTACATAACATTGTCTACACAGTATGTTCAATTTAATAGGCTGTTCTATGTATTTTATGACTCGAAACACTTGTTTTGATTATTCGTATACGCGTTCGGTGTTTGTCTTGGTTATATTTTAAGAAAATGGTACTATGGAGAATCTTGTGGTTTTTGAGTCATTATAATACTGCACCTCTTGGGTGCAGCATACTGGAAAGTTTATGTGTAAATAGTGCTAAATTATGGGTTACACCTCGCGCTGGGGCTATTATGTAATTTGTATGTTGGTGGGTACCATCTCTTGGGATGGTTAGGTCATTTCGTTTTGCTTGTGTCTTACGAAGCAAGGTCGGTCGAATTTGTGGGTATACGCACGTGTATAAATGTGCAGAGAAACATGTGGGCGCCATTGTTTTGGAGGATGGAACGAGGTGTTCGAGTTGATTAATTACGCAGTGAGAATATTTGTAATTTATATTTTTAGTTCTTTTTTGATGATATATAGAGTATGACGTGTGCTGAGAATAATTTTAGTGTGTTGATGGAACTAAAATTTTTCTGTTGTATTTTTTTTAGGGCACCTTGTATAACGGCTCTTTTTTTGTTCTCTTTATCCTTGCGAAATGTATTGTATGGACTCGTAGAACTTTATGAACTTTCGTACGGCTTTGTCGAACCTTGAACCTTGAACCCAACCCTCTAGCTACACTACCTTTAATAGGTACGATTGTTACACATCGATAGACACCGACCTTCACTGGCATCAAGCAAATTGCTTTGGTTACTTTATCATACAATACTTATGCAAGACTACCTTTAAAGCGTTTTACTACGTTTGCCGATAAATGAGCTTTCAGAAAACATTATCGAGCTGAATTTTTATTCAGGAAAAAATTATTATCATTATTCTAATATGTCTAATCTGGCCATTCACTTGAATTCATGTATACATATTAACATTGCTAGAGATTTCTTCCATATATATTAATAACTCATTTACATTACAATAATCAATATAAGCGGTATCATAATAATATGTGAAACAAAGTATGTTAGCTTTCGAAAAGCTAAAATCAATAGCAAGTTACTTTTACGACCTTCCAAAAAATTAATAAAGGTCATACGGTGGAATTAACTATTTATCATTGGTCTAGAGTTTACTGTACTAACCGATAGGGTTTCCCTAAGTATTCAAAGGATAGAATCCACTGCGCATGCGCAATGGAGAAAGCGTGAGCGCCTTGAGGGTTGCTAGCAACGCAGTTGTGATAGCAACCCTCAGCGGGTCATAGTTCATCGTTTAGTTTACCATTTGCTTCGCAAGAACCTTATCAACAAAAAACGTTGCAACGAAAACTGATTGCGATTATCGCAGCATCTGGAAGAGCCTATACTCTCATCCTCCTACTAAATCTTTTTACGTAACAGTAAAAAGGAAAGCATTCGTTAACATAGCCGTGATTCAGTGTGTACTCATTAAACATCGCCCCCTTTGCTAATTGGTGATTTTAAAAGTGAAACATAAACAAAATCTTTTGCTCGTAATCAGACAGTTTATTCTTTCACGGCTAATTTCACGAAGCATTATACGTTCTTCTGCTTCGTGACTTATCGATCGAGACTGCCGTTTGATTTTCAAGTAAATTTGACTACGTACTACTGATATGCTTAGCCGCTTGTCTACGTTCAATGCTACTGTAAGGCATCGCCATAAAACAGAGACTGTAACTGTAAATAGCTGTTGAGTACCCGCATAAATACAGGTACTCGCTATAGTTACGTATATGATTCGTTCTAATGGAACGCTGGCGATACATATTTATCATTACCCGAGCCTGGCGGGTTTAATTAAGGAATATATATGATCGCTGCTCTTAGACTTTTTATCCGAAAACAATGACCGAGTATAGCTGCGCGAGAAATCTCGCGCGGATAATACAGCGCGCGCGAAAGACTAGATACGCGGTACGTAACTAGAAGCTGCAACAGCGTACTTCCGGTGTTAACGATTAATAAAAAGATTGACCTTTCGTGTGAACAGCTACTATAAAGTTGAGAATAGTAAAATCAATGAGTGGCAACGCTGACGATTGTACAAATATTGACGGAAGTGGTGTCAATTCCGTGCGTCATCGATGCGGAGTCTCTTTTGACAATTGTTTGACAAAATTTCATCGTTGGGCGAGTGGTGTCATCCGTAAAAAATGTCCATTAGATCACATTCTCTTGAAGCCCGTGGAGTTTCGATGAACGTAGAGACACCCTGGGCCGCACAAGGACTAGCATCTGCCATTACGAATCTAAACAGCATGGTTGGTGCATAGAATCAATACAATTGAATCTCTTATCATTTATCTTGATTAGTCAGTAAATTCACTTGATTTTCATAAAAATCAATTTAACGCACACACATACATTAAGCATTATACAGACACGGCTAATGACAAGCAACAGATGGCAAAGTGTAGTCTCCTTTTACATCTTGGATTCATGTAGGTCCAAGCTGTATGTACGTGCTGGCTCTGACACACATGACCATTTATAGGGAGAGTCTCCCTCTCACTCTCTCTCTCTCACACACACACACACACACACACGCACTCTCTCACGTTCTTCCAACTACGCGACGACGCTAAAAGCAGAAACGGCCTGACGTCGTTTGCAGGATGAGGCGAGCATAAACCAAGTGAAGTAGATGCGTACAGTCTTGGTAGGACGTCTTGCGAAATCGCTCGATACGGCGACCCCGTTACATGGTACGGGTTTCTTTGACTTTTTTTTTTATTTATTTCTTCTCTCAGTTCTCCCGCGATCATTTCAGATTCGTCAATAGCTTGCCGATCAAAAGTAGTACAAGGCTCATAAGATGGTATACAACTTGCAACATAGCCATCTGCGAGAGAACCTTCCGTTAAGGACAAGGTGAACGGACCCGAACGACATGAAGTGCATCGAACTACTGGCGTAGGATATTTTCGGAAATAAAAGCAAAGCTTCGACGCCTGACGTCGCTTTCGTCCTGTCATGATAGCGGAGGGCAGCGTACCGCGAAGTCGCTGGCTCATGCTCGATTCACTATAACAATAGAACGGTGCTCGATCATCTGATTGTAATAATGAAAAACGTTGCTTATCGAAGGTTGTACTTACTCTTTTAAATCGTACTGTATTTCTGCGTAGACGACAGCTTTTAAAAATCTAGCAGAAGCAGCTTCCTTGGCCTTTGGCTCATCTGGCAATAAAACGAAACCTGGATCTTTTTCAAAATAACCAGATGATGAATGATGCGAGCGGCTGGAAAGATCTTGTGCTATGATTAGCCCTTGTGCTATACGCTTTTATTATATCGGACGTGACGTCGATTTTATCTTGACCGGGAACACTTATCTAAAGTAGCTGTATGCAAATGTAGATTCGATCGCGACTCCCTTCTTCTATACTTTTCTTGGACGTAGATTGCAATGGGCCTGTACATATTTGATGCGGTAAGAAAATGGATAATACGTACATATGGACTAGACGGAGCAGCAAGAATCGATCTTCGACTTCAGACTTAAATTTTTTTCTCTTGCATAACGCAATGGTCGTACCATTATAGATGTGTTATAGCAATGCCGTATTTATAAAAAATGATAAATAATTAAATTATTTTTATTTGCAAATCATCACTCGTATTTTACATTATTTACCTGTAACAATGTTACATATAAAGCAGCACTTGAAATGACGTCATGTTTTGCAAAATTAAATATAAAATAATAAATAACACGTACGTCAAAAACAGCTGAAATCAATTACTATTATCAAACAATAAAAATGCTTATAATCAGAACTCCACGTTACGTGATCAAAGTAGGACGAACTTGCAATTGATACATTGCAGTGTAAATATTGATGCTACTGTGTATTTGTACACGCTGCGTAGCGTGAGCTCATTAGGAATAAATCAATTAAAACTGCGGCTGATCACTGACTAGTCAGTTCAATATAAACGCGTGATACGTTAATGATGAAATAATCCAATCGTTTCCAAGGCCGATATTGATTACAGCCGAATACACTAAACTATCAATTAACGTAGGAACCCCGTCGAATTAATAGAATTTTAATCGATCCATGTAATTTCTATTTGCACTATACAGCATTATACAGTGAAATCAAAAATTTCATTAACGAATGCTCGATACCACGATTTTGCGGTCTTCTTAAAATGTATTGCCAGGTAAAAGCTCAGCAAAAAGTGGTATCCAATAAATAGCGTCTACCGTGGAGTGGCCAATAAACCTCTCAGAACGTTCTCTCTTCCTTAGTTCTAACAAAGTACGATATTTTATCGCGGTAATGAGTTTAGTAACCCCTTCGCAAAATGTAGGTTAGAAGAATCGATGAGGTTACACGTACCCTGAACATATAGTAACCGCGTGGTACATAAGGTTGGTACAACCAACGTTGTATTAACGAACTCTTATGCGTACATGAACAGAGTCATGCATAATACCTGGCAGATCATGAATCCCAAATACGATTTTAACAATTCTGGCAACTGGCAGCAACACTGCCAATAAAAGTGCAAGCATTTGGTCCGATGACTGTTGCTGAAATTGAAACGATGAAATCTAATGTATGGTTAATTTAATCGACGAAATTGTCATACATGTTGCAGGCTCGCTTTCAACAGAAACAGCTTCAGGAAAAGGAGCAAAAATTGCTGCAGCTTTACGATCAGCAACAGCAAAGGGCCTATCAGGTTGTGCAGAGAGGTAGCGCTGGATCGACCGGTTCTAATCATAGTTCATCGGTGAGTCATCAAACGATCAGCAGAACAACGACCACCCACTCGAGCTCTACGTCACAAGGTGGCGGAAAGGTGAGGATACGTTGGGTATCGATTATCAAATTGATATCGCTACTTTTTTAATCCTTTCGCGGCAATCGATTGTCTGACGGAATTGAAATATAATCTGATCATCGTCAGGTGAGGCAAATGTTCGACGAACGACGACAAACGACCGTGAAAGGAATCGACAGGAGCTATCCTCTGGAACCTTTGGATAACAAACCTAAAAAGCAAGTCGCCAGCAACGGTCATGTACCGGGAAAAGGTAGCAACGCGACTGTCAATCGTCATTCGGTCACCGTCAGACGCGTTGCTCGTGCTGATGTCAATAGCAACGTTAACGGAGGTAAACCTGTCGTCTCCTATCACGAGGAAGTCACCCACGAGTCCTTTGGTGACGACGACGAATTTGGAAACGAGAATCATAATGGACGATATGCTAATGGAGATCACCATAATGCTAATCGTAACGAGGTGAGTGTCAGTGTGCTATAAAAAATTACAAATTTATTTTTTTGATTTTCAAATATTTACCGTTATTGATGTGCTAATAGTTCGAAATCTTTTTTTTTTCAAGGTTCATATTGAAGAGATACTCGATGACGACACGATACAGCGAAACCGACTGATGGCCAAGGTCCATCTGATGAACTTCGACAAAACGATGAAGTATCGCGTTAATAATGACCTGGAGAGTGAACAGTTCCCGGAAGAATTGATGCTCGACGTGCCCGATAAGTTGCTAAAAAGGGCGCCCACCAGAAAGATCTCCCAGGCGGAGGCAAGACTGGAACGATTCAAGAATGCAAATGCGAGGAAGAGCAACGTTTCCAAGAGCACGAGCACCGGCAACAGCACTGTCACGAGAAAACGTTCCGAACCGATGTTCCCGGTAGGAACCAGTTCCAGGTAAGATTTCGTTCTGTAATCAGTAGATTAATGAAATTGCAAAAGACCGAAATACGGCCGAAGACTCTTTAGTTATTTTACAAGATAATGAAAAATATTTATCATAAATTTTGGTGCTTGGTCATTAAACGTCTTTTCGCAAAATCTTGAACTTTCTCAGCTACACTATGGCCGCTGCTAATCTCTGACACTTATGTTTCTCGTGGGAATTATAAAGAGAATTGTTGTTCTCTTGATAAGGCTACGTACTAGACTCTCTCGTGATCCCTTAACAACGCATTCACAGGGTAACTATGCATCCGCATAGTAACAAATGGCATAATTTTCGGTACATCTATTTCTGTCCGAGGAAATTGTGAAGTAATAAATAATGAATAATACGTTCTCGGGCTTAGCACTCGAAACTCGTGTGTTCATCCGAAAAATGCGGATGATATACGAGAAGTTCGAGAATCATTTTGACGCATTGCTAATATCTTCTTTTTTGTTCGTTCTTGGCCTGTCTCGCGCGATGCGATGAAAATACAGCGAAATCGAAGCTCCTCATGTGTTCCTCATTTTAACCGCAATCACACTTGACACTTAACAGACATCAGAACGCTTCGATGTAAGCATAACGAATGGCATCGGACGTAATAAAAAAAAAAAAGAAATCACAAGCGTTTTCCTTCCATAAAAATCCCGATCAACGCCATCTCTAACCGGCTTTGGAATCTGAACTAAACTGGGCGATGGAAACTGATTCCTTTAAAAGATCATCGAATTACATTGCTCTTGTCGCCTATGGTTTCTCAGAGAATCCCTTGCATCGACGAGGATTACCAAAACGATGAATACGATGAAAATCGGAAGATCCGAAGGGCCTACTCGCAAACGTAACAAAGGCACAAGCTCTGAAGTCATTTCAAAAAATGCGGGACCTACAAAAACTCTTAGCGAACGCCCGAAAATATCTCAGGATACCAAGGCCGGTATAAGGATTACGTTGAAAACGGAGAAAATTGTTGATTCCGCGAAAAAAGTCGATCCAATGGTTTACGAGACTCGTAATGTTGAGAGACAATGTAAACGTTCGGATTCTGCCGTAGTGCAATCGGAACACAGACAGTCTATGAAATCCAGGTTTAACGAGACAGATGTGAAAATTGTTGGAAAATCCATGAACCTCACTGTTGCGAAAACAGAATTACGTACTGCGAGTGACGCTCAAATTCCAGGATCTATTAAAGCTGGTTCAACTGACGGTACGGGTAGTGTAGAAATAGTTGAGGAAAAGCAAAAACCAGGATTTTCGGAGATTAGTACCGTTAGAAAATCTAATAAATGTAACGAAAGTAAAACTTCGTGTACTCAAGATATAAATTCTATAAAAACAAAGTCAAAGCATCAGAGTGATATTGCAAAGGATGTCAAATCGAAAATAATAACCAGTAGTCCGAAAGTTATCGGGACAATTTCGAGGGAATCCAGTCCAGATACTACTAAATCTATATTTAAGATGCGAACTGTGCCGAATGTTGATAAATCTTTTATACGTATAGAAACATCAGCATCTGCGAGAGGTAATACCCCAGAGCCTACGAAACGTTGTGTTTCTAATGATTCTATTAAACGTGTGAAAACCAATACAGAACGGCGTGGTTCTGTAGAACGATCCAAGCATCTCAAATCCGATATAACAGTGCATTCTGCTGAACTTGTTAAAAAGGTTATGCAAGACCAAAGCATAGAACAAAAATTAGATATCGTGGAGAAAATGGCTTCGAAAGGTTTGACCAAAAAATCGGTAAAATCTGTATCACCAGAAAAAAAGACGGAACCACGAAGAACGTTGGACAAAATGAAGGAAAAAATTGAAAGGGATTCATACAAACAGATCAGTTACCGAAAAAGGGATATCACGTCAGTGGATTCTGTTACTAAAACAAGTGATTCTATAGGGATTAATACTCGAAAGGCAAATATTGATAAGTCTGTAGTGTCGAATAAGATCCGCGATTCGAGACGAGGTCAAAGCCTAGATCAATCGCGTGGGACTCCTCGATTTAGCCAAAAGAAGCTAAAGTACGTGGGAAGTGACCATGATCCTAAAGAAGTTGTGGACGATGTGCGAATTGAAAGAATTGAGGGGAAAAAAGACGTGATGTCCGATGGTAGGAGATCTAAAAGTTCTATCACACGCGTCGACATTGAAGCCGAGACTCATCAGTCATTGGGACATGAAAGGCAACTTTCAGAGATCGAACGAATGTCAGAATCTAAAACAAGGATAAAAACATTGAGAAGTCGAAGTGTAGAAAAGCGTAAATCCGTGCCTATAGAAATTCCAAAAGAAATTTCAAAAAAGAGCCCGGAACACTCAACTGAGGAAGTTTCGAAAAATCTTGTGACGCGAATAGAGTCTGAATATAATCGAAGCCGTTCGATAGACGCTGACTCGACTCGATCAAGAATCAATAAAACAGTGAAATCCGCTGAAGCACAAGAAAGTCCTAATCCAAAAAAATCTTGCGAATCGTTCATAGATAAGGAGATTAAATATAATTTAAAAAATGAAGAGGCTTCTGTTGTTTTGTCTCCACGAAAACGAAACGAGATACGTCCAACCTCCACTGTACGCAGATTATGTAGAAATAGCATGATGGAGGATACAATAAATCTTAAGCAAAGTGGATCACTGAAGAAAGACAAAAAAATTAGAATTCCAAAATCTCCTAGTAAATCTAAATCATCCTCAAAGCCCTCAAATTTGATATCACGTTCTGAGCGTACTAAGGAGATAAAAACTAAGAATGAAAGTTCTGCTAAACAAACGCTCGATAACGTAGATAGTCTTATAAAGTCGCGTAAGGTATCCGAAATTATTGGGCTTCGAAAGTCCAAAGAAACCGTCAAATATTTTTCGGGTACCAAATGCGAGGGGACCGGTAAGCCTTTACGATCGATCGAGCTCGTAAGTAAGACTGTACGAAATCAAAGTCCAGGAGTTTCGAGAAAATTGGAGGAAAGCATTATCAGGAAATCAGGAAGCTTAGAATCGGCAGGATTGGGATCAGAAGAAATAAAAAAGACTACCATGGCTGCGGGTGAGTCTGCGAGAATGAAAAGTAATGAATCTCCCAAGATAAAAGTCAGCTCGAATGAACAGAGTCCAAAGAGTTCAATTTCGGCTGAAATCGATACCGATCGTCACGAGATACTGATTGCGGATCAATCGATTAAGAGCGAGAAAAGTTCGGTGTCCGAAAGGAACTCTGAAGCTTTTAGTACAACTTTGAAAAAAGATACGCAATCTAAGGTGGGAACAAAGGAAATGCAGCCGAAAACTGCAAATGCATCGAAAACAATTGAAACCGAATCTGATACAAGTATCACACCGACTCAAGATCATTCGACATTCCTAATACGTAGACCTTGCAGGAAAAGAGGTACCATTCTGAATGCAGATATTTACGGGCAGCAGGAAGTTAGTGCAAGTAAACAAGTTGATTACACGGGAACTCGTAAGATCAACGGTAACTCGACTCACGATAAAATTTCAAAGTACGATAAAGCGAACGCTTTGAAAATTCAAAGGAAAGATATTTCGGAGCGAAGTAAGAGTCCTGATTTGAAAAGAAGTGGTTGCAAGGAATCCAAAGTTACGGTACCACCTACACGAGCAAAACTTGAGGAAACTTTGATATCCGCAGAACTCGTTCGTCGCGCAATGGATAATCGAAAGCAGGAGGAAATTTCCGGTTCGCGTAGAAATTCGAAAAGTAACATTTTGAAGAAAGTTCATTCTGACGAAGCCGAACTTACTCCCGAGTATCAGGAGATATCAATTACAGATCAATTCATAAAGACAGATGGCAATAGATTGGAAAAGCGAAAAGAAGATACGTCGTCCAAGAAAGCCGAACAAAAACATCGAAGAACAATTGAAAACGTTAAAAGAGATTCCGTAGATTCAAATAAAACTAAAAGAAGTAAGAAAATTGTAGCAAATTCCACGATCGTTGGACCAAGACATAGGATATGCAGCAAACTGACCAGACAGGTGGAAACCAATCTGAAGAAACAACTAGCAAAACCGTCTACGAGTTATACAAAAATTATAATGACTAAGGAAAGATCAAATATTCGTAAAAATCCAATTGCTCGATGTAAAAGTCCCAGAGTCGAGACTTCTGAACGACCTTCGTCAAGACTTTCCAGTACCATTGAATTTGATTCCGCAAAGAAGCAACCGATCGAAACTCCACGAACTAGAAAACCTACAGGAAATACAAGACGGATCAAAAGTCCAGAAACAACAAGAGATAATGATTTCTCAAAAATTCCTGGCAAATCTATAGAAAAGCAAGAAAAACTTAAATCGCCGCAACTCATGCAGAGAGTAATATGCGAACAAAGTTCCGAGCACAGATCGGTGTCTTCTGAATCTATAAATATAGATCGTGAAATATCAGAGTTCGAAACTGTCCCCATCATCATTTCCAAAGAACCGGAAGAGCCTGAGCATAAAATAGTGAAGAAACAGGAAGCGATATTTTCGCCATCTACGAAACCACGCAGCACGTCGAAACCTACGCACAGTGTAGCGACATTAAGTAAGAAAATAGCCGAAGAGATTAATCAAAAGCAAAGAGCAGGATCAGTTAGTAGAATTTGTTTAAAATTAACTGCAGACAAAGAATCCAATGTGATTCGCGCAAAATCGACCGGGACGATTTTCAAACGTCCAATTGACGTAAAATTTAGTCGTTCCATTAAAGCCGCCATAAGGAAACCCGTTCAAAGACCTCGTCGTGTAAACGATATGCCAAAAGTGGTTAGACTGACTGACGTGCCTGCAAATGGTAGAGCCTCTAGTTCCAGACAAATCGCAACGGCTGCACGTAAGCAAACAGTTAAATCTGTAGAAAAAAATTTGCCAAGACATACCCAGACACGTCATGTTTCCAAAGATTCACTTTCTCCGGGGGATTCTGAACCGAAACGAGCGCCGAGCACGAAAACTTTACAGTCTATAGCTTTGGTACAATCTGCCATAAAGAAAGAAATTTCGGAGATAACGAAGATCAATACGACACAAAAGGATTCGACAAGGTCTGTAGAAAGTCAGGAGAACTTTAAAATCGTAGAAGATAAGATTGCGGAGCGTCTGCTCGCGAACGTGGGACTAAAAAGAAAATCTCGACCACCAAATTTAAATTTGACAATTATTCAAAAATCAAAACACGGAGAGTCTACAGTTTCTGAAGAACCAATAGAAAGAGAGAGAAGTGTCTCAATCAATAGGAAGATAAGCGATACTGTTAAAACAAATAAGGTTGAGAAGATCGAACAACCGAAAATCATAGAATCGAAAGCTAAGTCTTCGAGCAGAGTAAGGATTTTAAATTCAGACAAAAAATTATTTCAGGATAAACTTATTAATGCCTTGGCAAAAACAATTAATGAAAAGACAACGCCGTACATAGTGTCCAGTCCGGATCCTTCTAGGGTAGAGAGACTTTATCCAAGGTATCCTGTAGAGGAAGAAATTTTGAGTTCATCCGATATTGTCAGAAACCCGGTAGAAATACAAAATAATGTCTCACCGATTAAGTGTGAAAGTACCGATTCCGTGGAATCGGCTCTGAGACGTTTCGATTCGATTGGAACTGATACGGATCAGCAAGAAATCGTACAGGTTGATACAGCCGATAACCATATGATCGATATTAGAGATGCTCAGGGTCTAAAACCAAAACCAGAATCACCGGAGGCAAAAATTCCAGTTAAAAATGGCACAACTGGCACAGAACAATGCAAATCTGTGACGGTAATAAAAGGCTACGCAAAACCTGTGGATAATGATAGCGAGCTGCCGAATGCGTCGACACGAGAAGTCGGTGAAAATAAAATACCGGAAATTGCACATGTGGGTATTAAGAAGTATTTATCCAAAACACAACCGATTCATAGAAATGTAACCAGCGAGAAGAAGGAAAAAACGATTTCGATTATTAATTCGACACCGATAGAAAAAACTCCAGAATCTAGAATTGGCAAGATATCGATAGCCGCATTGGATACACCCTTACACGATTTTAAATCGAAGCAACGAAAAATCGCAAGTGCTCGAAATTCCGTAGAACTCGCGCGTGTCTCTATGCAACTTCAAAATCCATCCTGTAGACGTAAACTCTTTGAAGATTCTGACTCAGGGGTCGAAACCGAAGTGATACGTCCGAGATCGGTGAATTTTGACAAAGATGAAAAAATAGATAAAAATTTGAAAAGCATCGACGTCATTAAAGGAAAATCTGAGATTTCAGACTGTGCCAATAGAATTTCCAAAATACCTGTATCTCGCATAGGATTCAGGACCCAACAATTGCCGTCAGCGACACCTTTGAGATCCATTGAGGTTATTAGAAAATCGATAAGAAACGAGAAGCAAAATCAGTTACGGACAACAATTCCTGACGGAGCTGATTCTAGAAAAGAACCGTCGTCTAATCAAAAATCTGTAATCAACAAGACACATCGTAAAATGACAAAACCAGTAATTTCCAAAATTGCCCAGGACAATAGAGGCACTGGGCGAAAGGTTTTAAAAGCTTCTGTTACACAGTTGACATCGACACTAAAAAATTCTCAGACAATAAGATCAAAATCCAAGTACGGCAAGGCTGTCACAACAAAGGGTTCGACGACATCTCAAAAAGGTCACTCTAAACATACAAAAAACAAAATAGAAACGAAGTTTCAACCAGCAAAGCCAAGTCCAGTATTTTTCGAGTATTGTACCAGTCTGACAAAAGAAAAAAACTCTAACTATAATACAAGGAGCTCTGTGAAGCTGCCAAAATCAAAGGAAACCAAACAGTCCATAGAGACCGAAAAAAATACAAAATTATCGGATAAAGGTTTGCAAATGGAAAACTCGATAAATTCTTCTCCTCCAGAAAAGGAGCTTCACGGGTTCAAAAGAAAACAAATCAGACCAATATCAATTCGTCGATCTACCGCCCCTTTATTTTCGCAAAGTGATAAAAAATTTAAAAAAACCAGATCACTACAGCCAAACATAACGCGTCGCCAATCCACAGGAAGCAATTTGGAAACTGTCAAAGATAAATCAAGCCTTGCCGATTCGCTGTACAAGGAAACAATAAAGAATAAGTATTTCATTAAAAAAGATAAAAATCAAGATGCAACCTCTAAAAAGAAAATATTAAAAAACGTTTCCGACGAGTATCGTTCAGACAGTCTCGATTCTTTGAACATGGAATACAAGCATAAAGAAAGCTCTAGCACAAGACATAATACGAGCGACACGCAAAGTTCAAATCACTTCGAAAACTCAAGAAGTGTTTGCAGAATTTCTCAAAGCACGTTTGCGGTTGACTACCGTTCCGAGAGTCCTGATTCGCTCGAAGCTGAACACATCTACTCAAGGCAGACCGTCAGAGACGAAAGTTCCATAGGACTAGAGCAAAGCGCTGATCGTGACCAAAGTCCAAGTCCTGATTCTTTGGATGAAACTTGCAAGTACTACACCAATACGCGAAACAAGTACCGTACAGCTGAGCAAATTCAGACTAGTGGTTATTCTAGCATTAGTACCAAGATTACTGTAGAGTCTCGTACCGCGAGTGAGGATTCCTTAGAATCCACGTCTAAATACTCGAAAAGCATAGAAATTAAAAAAATATCCCGAGAATGCACTGAAAGTCCTCAATCGAATGACAAAGGACAGTCTACTCGTGAGTTTCACGAAACCACTATACCACACGAACAATACCTTAAGTGTCACGGAAACAATGCGAAAACCTTGAAACAGCAGGAAACCCTAACTAAAAACCCGGCACCTGCCCTTAGGATTTTGAAAACTCCCAGTCCGGATTCAGCATTGAGAAACAAAGTCGACAGCAATTCTAGAACTCCTGCAGCATCTGCGAGAAGAAGCGCTCCCCAGTCACCTACGAAAAGTCCCGAGGTAGCAGCCAGGGTAAGGAAAATTGTTCAGTAGAGTAAAAAGTTATTCTATTAGGAATCTGTTAAGTGTATTTTATTTACGTGCTACATATGCGATTCTCTTTAGCAGGTTTCAGCGGAAGTCAAAAATTCGGTAGCTCGAGCTAGCAGAAGGACACCTAAGACTTTGACGAGAAATTTGGATACTAGCGGAAACATTAGAGCTACACCGGATGTGCCAAAGACAGGAGACAGCGTTGATGCGTCTGATAGAGAGAACAATACTCAGTCTGAGAAATCTATAGGTGAGAGAAAATTGGATGGGGAAGCTCTACCATCGATTTCACGAAAGAACGAAGCTTTCGCGCTGGAGTTTGACGCTTTCGGCGAGTCGACGGGGAACGTTCCGACGGCAGTTAAAATGCCGCCAGCCAGGAAACAAGTCCCAGAAGTGAGTTTAAACTTTCAAAGCCCATTGTTCGATCTTATTCTATCGACCGTTCAAGCGCGCCTTGTAAATCCAATTGTTCAAACTTTTATTACCGCGTGTAACATTGTCGGCGACACGTAGTCGACTGGGAAACCGTGGAAATGAAAGACAGGAGATACCCATTTTTAGAACAAGAGAGACACATGCCGTGGCAGGAATTTTAGAATCACTAGAAAATTTGTATTTTTTTTTTTTTTTTAATAAAAAGCCACGCTAACGTTTAATGCTATACGCTTCGTTTATCAATGAATGCCATTGTTATATAATACAGGCCTAGTGCGTATTCGCATTTTTGAAAAGTATTGTTTGCGAAATTCATCAAGTGTCAACAAACTTAAAATTCTTTGTTTCGCAAATTTTTTTTCTTGACGACCTATTTGATCCCAATTCCTTTTATACGTCTTCTGCAATCCTACGTCTCCACTACGACCCACGCAATACCTTTTATAGCTTCCTTCACCTGTTTCTCCTTTTCGCGTTTCTTTTTTAACCTTCCTCCGCTGACATCACCATCGTATAACGCGTTGGGTACTACAGGGATCCTCAGTCACAATGTACTGTGCTATTCAAAAACGGTAAAATTTCACATCATCTAAGCAACACCGATTGCATATAATATGTTTTTAATATTATAGTTTCATAACCGTCTGAATAACCTGACACTTCATTTTTCCACTGCACAGTATGACGTCGCGTTGCCAAAGCAAACAATATATGCATACGTATTTACCTGTCTACATATTTTCCATAAAAACGTAGTAAGCCGTGGCAACAAAAAGGAACGAGAAAAAAATGCCTTTCGTATATTATTCGGATAAATAAAAAATGGTATCCCACGTCTGTAAATTCTGTCAATAACACTCGATGCCTCGTATTTGAATATTTAACTCGTCACAATTTCCACATGTTTTTTATCTTTCTGTGAATAGTACAAATTCTTCCACGGATCACTGTTCTGTAATCAATGGCACTACTTGGATATAACGTTAGCTAAAATTGCAATGCATATGATTGTCGTTCCACATTACTTGATCCGCAACAGTATGTTCTGTAAAGAAATGTTTACGTATAAATCAATATGGCATTTTATCCTTTTACAGAAGCCGTCAGGATCTCTGAAGCAACGATCACCTACGGCTACACCTTATCCAAGACCAGTCTCCTCGCTTTCCACTGCCTCGAGCAGCAGTTCCGCTCGAGGTCAGACTTCCGCCATTGCTAAAGGTAAAATGGCTACAAAGGTAAAGTCTAAGTCACCAGCATCTGATGCACCATCGTCAGGTCCTAAAGCATCCGCCAGAAGTGGTGGCACGGCCGTAAGCAAGTAAGTCAAACTTTATGCTTGCACTCAATGAAATTTGTATTTCTGTAACTAATCAGTATTTCCTTTACTTCTAGTGACAATCTAGCCGAATGTAAAATATGCGGTCGCCGTTTCGCGCAGGAGCGAATAACACTGCACGAGCAAATTTGTGCAAAGACTGGACAGAAAAAGAGGAAACAATTTGATGCCATGATGTTTCGTATTAAGGGTACCGATTTGGAACCTTTTGTTAGGAAAGGAACATCTAAAAAAACTGAGGTAAGTCTTATTACCTTTTATTCCAAAATCCTAATCGTACCATTGTCCTTGTCACTCACATCCTTGTGACAATAAATATTTCACTCGACATACGCATTCTTAATAGGACAGGGCAAGGGAGCAAGTTATGCATTGTAAATGATAACATGTATTCTGACTTTTCAGTCTAAAAACAAGAAACCTGAAGTCAAGTCAAACTGGCGAAAGAAACATGAAGACTTCATCAATGCCATCAGATCTGCAAAACAGGTTCAAGCTCATCTGGCGGCTGGTGGCAAGTTAAGTGATCTTCCACCGCCTCCCGTGAGTGATACGAGCGATTACATACAGTGTCCACATTGCGGAAGAAAATTCAACCAAAGTGCAGCCGAACGTCACATTCCGAAATGTCAAACAATGTTGCATAACAAGCCAAATCCTCGAGCACCGCCTAAGCCTAAGCGTTAGATCTCGCTGCTATGATTTCAGCTATTTTAAAACCTTTATATTGATTTTATATGCGTAAATTTCTAACCCATTTTACCGAACAGAAATGTCTTTCTATTTATCTTATACTATTCTCAATAGATAACACTGTATGAGAGGTGCATTTGTACACTTCAATGACTATTCTAGACATCCAATGACGATTAGTGGAATATACATAAACAAAACATTTCGCACTTTTTTTGCTATATTTTTGTCAAACGCTCGAGGGACAGTGTACTTAATGAATTGTTCAGTGGAACAAATATACCTTCAAAGTCGGCACTAATGTTTAAATTAATATTCGCTGAATATTTTTTTAACCGTTATATATGAGTCCTATTATATGTGATTTTTCTAAGCTTATACCGAAGTAAGGTTTGCTATTGTATACTAAGTATTATACTCGTATCACGTGCACTAAAATATTATCGCGAAAAGCTATATTAATGTAGCTTTGTTACTAATGTAAATACATATTACTATAATAATGGTCTTTGTGCAACAACGAAAAAAGTTAAAGCATTCCAGTGACAATTTTCATTTCATCGCGATCCGATATCAATACACAAATTTACAATGTGATAATAAGGTTTTCAGTTAATAAACTATATCGTATAGTTTATGTTAATTTCAGTGATGATGCAGCGCCATTGTTTTAAACTTAAACGAGTTTTTATTTGAATGTAAGTCTAGTCTGTTGGGTTGGGGTCTCCACAGCGGACGGGGCGTACGCAATGCATATTAATCAATAATATATTAAAAAATATAGTCATAAATATACGAGTGTACGTATAACTGCAATATTTGTAAAAAAAAACAAAAAACAATGAATAACAAATACCTTCTCATTTATTTTATGCTCCTGACATAATCCCAAGGGACGCCATTCATGAATTTCGTTGGCATGAAAACTGGATTATTTTATTTCGACGAAAGTCACATATATTTATCTATGAAGAGCGTGCCTTACCATTTACTTCTAAAATGTTTTTATAGAATATTTTTGCTTATGATTTTTTTTAAAAGACACTAAAAGCTACTGGTTATAATACAGTGACGCAGAGACATTGACTCCTACGACACTGAGTTCTAGGAACATTTAAAATGTGTTCGTGAGTATGCTAAAAAATTCTGACACATAACCAAGTTATGCTGTTCACGGAACTCACATTAAGTTTAAAATATACCCAATATTATAGATAATTATGAATCTGCTATATGGAAATGAATTATTGTTTCATTATTCTCACGGAATAAATACCGCAACAATCTGCAGCTAAAAATCAAGCTTTAAGAACGCAACTGTTTCTAAAAGCGAAGCGAGCGCCATTTCAACATGTACAACGTCATTCCCGCCTTTATTAGTATTCTGTTAACAAATTTTCCTTACCACGAGAGAGCATAGATGAGACAAGATTCACTACGAACTATTAATTGGAGTTGCTTTTTTGTTAATAAAATATATAATGCTATAGCTATCAAATTAATTCCCCGTCCTCGTGGAATATTGTTTGTGGCAGCCGATAAGGCAGATCAGTACAGAATCGTTTAAAAGGATATACCATTGACATTTGTAAGTTTTAGCGCCAAATATGTGAAAAGGTTTGGATACACGAAAATATCAACGAAGGATTTTTATACTGTATTTTAAACTGTTATCTTATTATTCCGAGTTATGCGATTAATATAACAAAATGAAATTCAAATGTAGAATGTCTGATGGAGTTGCTATGCGGGATTTTACCAGTAAGTAAAAGTGAACAGTAGGGTTGTATTAAAATTCCTTTCTACTATTTCAATTGTTTGTTTCAGACATAATAAATACAGTGGCACGTGCATCTAAATTATGCGTGTTCCGTTTAACGAGGCAACGTGTTTATTTTTTTGTGGGAGACAAAAGGTGGCCAGTAATTTGGGCTGAGCTTACACCAAGCAATTTCTTTGATGAATATACCATGATTGGTGTCTCTACGCAGCACGATGAGATATTTCTGGAATTGGAGCCATCAATGCTTGCCAGGAGTTTGAGTTCGCTCAAAATGACAGCTAAACCAGTTAAAATAAAGTTAACTAACAAGCAACAGCCATGTCTAACTATCGAATTAGAATTACCATCTCTTAGTACAGAATCTCGTCATTGTGTACATGACGTTCCTGTCAGAGTGATACCAAGAAAGGAATGGGAAATGTACCAGGAACCTGATATACCTGATTTTGATGTAATTGAAATCTTTAATAACAAATTAGCTATGGCATATTGTTATCCAGTAATTCATTTCTAAGGTACAATTCATACTTTCAGATAATCATAGAAATGCCAGAGTTAAAGCACATTCGTCAACAAGTCGACAGAATGAGAAATATGAGTGGACAGATTACAATAATTGCAGATAGAACTGGACAGTTAGTATTAAAGATAGAAACAGATCATGCTACCATAGCTACACACTTTCAAGGTCTGCAGATTGAAGGGTCAGAACCGATAACTGATGAAAAATACTCAACCAAAGTAGATATTAAAAAATTTGCAATGTTCCTGTCTGGAGACACAATGCATCCAGACAATGTTAAATGCAACATAGTCCATGAAAGGATGTTAAACCTGAATTTAATGGTTGAAGGGCATCTTAAGATGCAATATTTTGTACCTGCAATGTCGTCTTAAACTAGAGTCGAAAGAACGAATGCCAAGATTTTTGTAACAATAATCTTTTATTATCCTTAAGATGACAAAGTGAAATGTGAATAACATGTGGCGTATTGAAATGTGTAAGATAGACACAAAAAATATCGACTTCATTTTATTTTTTTTTCTTCCTTTACACCAAACTAATATTCAACTCCCTGGCTTGTTTTATTTTCTGCCGTGATTGATCTATTTGCTGTATCTTCTGATCAACCAATTCAACTCTCTGTACCAGCCATTGTAAGCTGTTCATATGGGCATTCAAGATCTTTCCAATTTGCACTATGGGATCACTAGGATCTTGAGCTCGATTAGCCTCATTTAGGTGCTCGATGATCTCCTTAAGATCCTCTGACATACGTTTGAGTTGTGTGTCTATATCTTTGGCAAGTCCGTATGTGTACTCTCTATCAGGATCCGATATAGAGAGGCTAGCTAATTCCTTTTCCAAAGGTTCTAGACAATCCTGAAGCTCTTTTTGTTGACCAACCTAGTAAACCAAAAATGTTAGTGGATGTTTAAGGAGAATTTTCATAATAGAAATCAAAAACTTACCACATAATCCAATTCATGTTCTAGTTGCTGCTGTTCGAGTTTTACCCTCTCTATTTCTTGGTTCAGAGTCACGATCTTCTCGCCATTTGCTATTAAGAATTTGTCCCAGGCATTTACCTGAAGAGCCTGATTTACAAAGGCCTTCTCTTGTGCTTCCAACTCCTGAGTCCATTTATTAATTGATTCCTCCAGTTGGCAAAAGTTCATTGCCCCGGTGTATCCGCTACTAGCTGATGAACTTACACTACAAAGATTAAAATAATATGATTATTCAATGGCGCTCCCGGGATAATTGCTATTTTAGATATGTTGGTACTCACGTTGTTCCAGTAGCTAAAGAAGTTTGTGAAGCACTGCTAGCAATTGTGCTCGCTGCAGTTGCAGCTGTAGTTTTTCCCAGCATGAATCCTATTGTAGCTGTAGCAGGTGCGGATGTGCTTAGACTAAATCCACTAGCAGGAGCAGCACTTGATGCAGTTGCACCTCCTACAGAAAGTCCGGTGGCAGCACCGCTAGCTGCTGGAGTAGAGCCAAGCATGAATCCTGTAGCTGTCGTAGGAGTAGCGCTACCCAGATTAAAACTAGTGGTTGTTGTCGTAGTTGCAGGAATTGCAAAACTGAGTCCAGTAGTTCCAGAAGTGGCAGGCGTCAATGATCCACCAAGAGAAAATCCAGAAGTTGGTTGTTGGCCGATTCCAAAGGAGAGTCCTTGCGTGGCAGTAGTTGTAGTAGCCACAGAAGCTCCCAAATTGAACCCAGTACCTGTTGCTGGGGTACTTGCAGTTCCAAACCCAGTAGGTGCTGCTGTACTAGCTAGTCCAAAATTTATTCCAGTACTTGGAGTACTACCCATGTTCAAAGAAATTCCAGAAGACATGGTCGTTGTAGGAGTGCCCATAGACAAGTTTGAAGCGGCAGTACCTGCTGGTGTCCCGAAAGTGAAACCAGTTCCCTGTGCTGGGGCAGTTCCCAAACTTGGACCAAAAAGTCCTGTAGGTTTTCCTTGAACAGGCGTTGACATTAAAGAGAAAGTATTCGCCGTGGATTTACTAGCATCACCAGCTCCTGTGCCACCTAATGAAAACCCAGTAGAGCCTACAGAACAAAATACAAAAACCACGTGTGTACATTAAATAGCATTTTGGTTAAATTTTATTATCTTCCCTTAATTACCTGCCATAGCTGGAGCATTTAACCCAGGAGTAACTCCCGGTTGTGTTTTCGACGCATCAAAGTTGAAACTCATTTTTCCCGGGCTCGAACTCTTATAACCTCACTGTCTTCACAATACAAAACGTACAAGAGCACAAACCACACTAATCACCGAACAAACCACTTAATACTATTAGCGTTCAGTATGAAAGCATAACTATCCAGTCACAATTAAACAACATAAAGAAAATTAATGTAATTAAAGAATAATTCGATTCATTTTACGAAACAAAACCTTTATCACGTAAGGTCAGTTCGGAACTGCGTAACTTACCGCGAAAATCGCTACAAGCGCTCTAGACAGTCCGTTGACAGATTTTTCAAACAATATATGAAATACAAGAGTACAAAATTAACCGATTAATCAAAATATTATTCATTAATCAAGTCATATTAATCTTTATTATTATTATTTAACAATTACATAAATCGAGTAGCACGTATCCAAAACAACCCCGCTTTACGAATTTTCGAATTATATCAAAGTATTGTATAGAAATTTGTATTCATAAAACAAAAATCTTCGCAATAATCTGTTCCAACACATTTATTTTGAAAAGTTTATAAGTAATACATATAACTAAACCATTCAAATGATTCAATTGAACGGTGTTCAATTGCCGTAAATTTTCATATTAAGTTAAAAATATATGTAAATACAAAATCGTATAAATATTCAAAAGATCGTAATCATTTAAATAAAATTATATAACACGTTTTCTTCTTTAAAGGTTATTCAAAAGTTCTTATATACCTGTAGTACATATGAACCAAACCATTCTAAACATATCCAATAAGTGTGGGACGGTATAAATGGAAACTGCAGAACGTCCTACACAAAGACAACATAGACGATAACCACACGATAATAAACGGAGTCTGTATTGCCACGAGTATCTTATTAACATCCCATGGCAGTTCTGCGTCCCGTTATTGTGTGCCCATTAATATAGTATATTCCTACACTTTGACATACAGCAAGTATATGTAAGCCCATGCAGTAATCACTGTAGTGTACCCTAATATGATAAGAGCTTCCCATAAGAGTGAGAATAACATATGCATAAGAAATCGTCCAGTGTTTATTCATCATTCCAGAATAATCCTAACCCATCCAGACAGTACACGTGGAACCTCCAGAGGAGAACGCACGTCGCCAGTAGCTATATAATATTAGTCTGTATTCCTACGCACGTCAGATGAAGAAAATGTCCAAAAGCGTTGAGATCGTAAGACGACTCGTGTGTCTCTTAGCCCTTCCGTGTCTAGCTGGTGCGTCGAGTTTGGCATCTCCACCTAAATCGGTCCTTGTCATCGCCTTTGACAATGTCAACGAACTGTCCCTCTTGGCGAATACTTTATCGGACCAAGGCATCTATACTACATTGGTGGTGAACTCCTTGGAGGATGTATACGATAACTTAGTGGACGTCGAGGTACATCTGGTGAATAATTCTTCGTTGGATCATAATGGCTACCAAGATGTGGATACAGTGGCTTTGCGGACTTGTCAGAATTTCTTGACGGATGAAAAATTAGCTAATAGAGTTCGTGAGATACTTCCGACCTTCGTAGTATTTCCAGCTTGGCGGTACGGTCATGAATTTTTTTTACTTTGGAGGATTTACTTTTTCCATTTTTATTTGAAATGTTGCATTTTAATTACAGACATGACGCTTGTCTTTTACCCTGGGTAAAACACGTGGAGTCCATTCCCGTTATATGGAGCAGAGGCGTAGATGATGAGTTATATACCTTCCAGAAGACGGGGATGGCTTTGCCGATTCACGGGGACGGTATTTGGTCGGGATTAATCGACCTTTTTCATGCGAGATCGATACTGTCTAATACTGATAATAATTACGTATTTCCGGCTCTGAAACTTGTTCAGAAGTACTTACCTGATGTTCAGATTAAACCGAAAAATTTATATTCGGATGTCACCCTAGTTTTTTGGGGTTCTGATTACGTATTGCGCTTCGACTTTGCCTTACTGTCACGATCATTGGTCGAGGTAATTGTAACACTATCAAAATATGTAATAAAATATTTTATAAATTTAATCAAAACTTTATTTTCATGTTCACCTGTAGATCGGTTGTCATCACTGCAGAGGTGTTCAGCCCTTACCGCCAACCCTTCAAAAAGAACTGATTGATTTTCGTTTGGGTACTGTAGCTGCTCTTCTTGATGACAATTATGAGGACCTTATTGTAGAACTGGCCGAGAAGTTACCACAAGGCAGACAGGGTCAGGCTATAGTGTGGAAACGTAAAAATCCAAAACTGAATAATCGAGAGCAGCCGGGCAATCTTTTTATACATTCTGATGTCATCAGGCAAGATATCATAGGTAAAGATATAATTTAAATCTATTAATCTTATATTTTAAAATTTTCCTGCTGAACTTGAACATCCGTATAGTTTCTCAAAAAGAAACTGCTAATTTGCTAACTGCTGCTTTGAAAATGTTGATATTAATTAAAATAAAAAATATCGCGCATATAATTTAATACCTCTGATAGGCCACTTACCGATTTTACTCAATAGCCGATAAATAACCACAAAAAGGTCGATAAAAAACCTCGGAAAGAAATAATCTCTAAGAAGTTCAACTAATCTTCCAAGAGAGTGCAGCTTTGTCACTGACATACACATAATCCAACAGATGGCGCCAGGGTAGACGTTTCCTAAAGCCATTAAATTAAAATTGGCTAGTGCAACTTTTCAAGCGGATCAAAATATATTTTCAAATCCAATTTAACAAAAATATATATATATATATATATTTTCAGGGTTTGGCAGAACTAGAGTCCTTCTGAGTCACTGCGAGGATGTAGTACTCCTAGAAGCAGCGTTTCACGGAACCCCCGTCATCTGTTTCCCAAGAAACCATGACGAAAGACGGAATTCAGAGCGCGCCATTGAACTCGGCTTTTCGTTTGCCAACGTGGACGGAAATATACCGGCGAAATCCGAGCCGATATCTCGCGCCATTAAGCACATCCACGAAACAGCATCTTATCGTGAGAGTGCTAGAAAGATATCGCAGGCGATAAGGGACAGACCGAATCCTGCAACGGACAGGATACTCTATTGGCTGGATTACGTGTTGAGAAATCGCGAGGAGCCATTACTGAGCAGTAGCACCGGAAATCAGGATAAAAATGATCGCCGTCAACGACACATCGAGGATTTCCTATTTGGCGTAGGACTGGTAATCGGGGCTATAATCGGCCTTCTTGTCGGGCTCGGCATCTTCTTTCTATTGACTAAAATGTATCCCTCAGGATCACGTAACCAGTCACACGGTACACGAAAAAAGTTTAAAATGTAACCGTGATAAATTAGCAAAATCCAGAGATATAATTAATCGCCTCGGTCATCATTTCTGTGAAAAAATCAATGCCCATTTGATTATTGACTTTTTATAATACGTTTATAAATAGACGTAGAGTTACAGATCATACATATACATATACAAACGTTACAATCTAGGAAATTCTAAATCTAAACGAGAGAGAGAGAGAGAGAGAGAGAGAGAATATGAACAGATGAATGAAAGATACATGAAGATGGCAACGGACACCCAGGACAATGATATAAATGAATTCAAAGAAAAGTGTTCCAATACGTATGTACGATAAGTTAAAGTGTCAGAAGTGAATGAATATTATGATTAGAAAATGGCGGATGTGCCTCCTGTTGTTAATATAGAGATTGGTACACGTACCGAACGGATGATAGATGATAAATACTACGAGAACTATTGGACAGAAAGAGGATGGAAATGGAATCAGGAATAAAGGTACGCGAATATTATGATAGATTCATGAAGTCGATGATCGATCAAATAAATAAGAGATTTATCAATACTGCGCGTCGTATGTCATAGTCATCGTAGACGGACACATATGATTAGGTTACGCTGGCCTACGGCTAGTCCACTACCTTAAAGCGAGCCGTGCATACAACATTGGTACATTCTCATGAGTGCGTATATATACACAAAGAGAGAAGCACACGTGTTAGCCCATTAAAAGTACACATGGCCCGATACTGACTTCTCCAGTGTCTACTGGCCAGGCTCGCTAAGTCATTAATAAACATGTTTCATTTTCATTTCCTCCATATCATCTTACTAAAGTATTTAATAGACGAATGACGATCCTTGCAGGATTGAGTGGCTACCCATTGCGAAAGATGATTTATAATATTGAAGATAATAATAATAATAATAACAGTAATAATATTTATAATAATAATGATTAAGGATCATTCGATGAGGTCAATCGCTGTTCGAAGGTACGTGAATGATAGGCGTACGTGCGCGCGTGGGGTTTACATGGGTACACGGGGATGACATTATGGTAATCATATAATTACGGACCGAATGGTTAATACTTCTCTATATATATACACGCGATATTTAGCAGTAAGAGTAAAAAAAGTATATGTACATTCATAAGCTTGAATTAATCCTCGACAAAAAGTTCAAGGTTCATCTGGGACGTATACCAGATTATTAGACACCCCTCCCCACCCAACATGCTTCCGTCGTTCGCTCTTTTTCTTTCTTGCCTCTACCTCGTCCTTCCACGCTTGTTCAAGTTTCCTTTGTTTACCACCCTTTACTTTGGCCACGCTTCTTCTCGTATCATCTTCCTTTGGTAAATCACTCGTTCCCGAGCGATTTGTCTCGTTTTATTAAGCGCTACCCCCACCACCGTATGGCACGAGTCCCAACGTTGCATTTTTTCTTGGCGCGTATTGCCACCTTCCGACATACCCCGCCGCCCCCTCCCGTCCGCCAGGGTCAAACCCCACTTTGATCCCCATGCTCCGTGGACAATCTGTAGCTGCCATTGAGCTTACCGAGGTTCTGGATCAGGGAAACCGAATAGTACGAGCATATCTCCCTCTCGGTGAGCTTCGCCCCACCCATTAGTACCCCCGTCGGCCAATCATAAATTATAAATAATATAGTCTCGATCACGTGGGGTTGCGCATCTAACCACCCCCCGCCACACGTCCTACCCCTCTTACACTCGTCCGCCCTGCTGCTAACGCGGATTATTCAGTTGTAGCCTCTGTTCGGCAATGGCCAATCCCCACCACGGGAACTCTCTAACCTAACCCCTCTCACATTCTGTGCATATCATCCCCTCTTCACCCGTATCCTCGCCATGCCTACCATTCGGCCGCTCCTATTTTTCTACCCCCGCAGAGAGAGAGTTAGAGATAGAGATAATAAAAAGACAAAATAAAGACAGTAGCCGACTAGTTGCACACGTGCTCCTCCCGTGTGTGCCGACAGAGCTCGCACTGCACTTGACAGCACCAGACGAATTTGCACTTGCACTTCTCGGTGACGTCACGCACCCTCGTCTGATAACCGCGTCCGCAGCAGAGCAGCCGACAACCGTCCAGTCCGAGGGATGTCCTGTTGCATACTCGTCCACGAGTACCAGGAATGCCCAAGCTGTAGAATAAAAGCAAGACATGATTTCTACGTCCTTTCTCTCCTTATCGCAACAGACAATGGTTCTCGGGGACTTGATTTATAGATACGATACACTTTGAAACTTACGTCAAGTTTCGCTCGCAATAATCAGGACTGTCCTCAAGGTAGACCAGATCCGTTTTATTCGGCCTTTTCAGATCAGGTCTGGCAGGCCTCAATCGAGCCGGTCTTTTACCACCCCTTTGGGCCAGTCTTACCAACGCTGCGCCCTCATGAAGGGATGCAAGTGCTCCGCCGGCAACCCTGAACGCTGGCAGTCTTCTCCAGCATACTCTTACGCTGCATGAGCCAGACATTCCTGAAGCGGTACGAAGAATTATTGTAGGATGACATTTTGTTTATTGATCCTTCCAAGGGATATTTTACTTTGGTTAAAGGGATGTTTCCTTTATTTTTACTGTTTCACGAACTCACCATGACACTTGCATACTCTCTGCATTCGCGAGCGCACTGCGCGTCTACCGGCCTCGCTGTCGTGTCTTCTCATTAGCTGTCCGGCCAATCCAGCTGGCCCGTGAAGGGTTGCATCCTTAAGAGGCTCCTCACCACCCTCGGACCACTCCCTCGAGAATTTCTCACCGAAATGAATGTCCTGAAAGTAAAACAAGAAAATATAATTAGTCACACAGGGCAAGTACAAACTTCCACTTTCACTCCCACTCTTGATTCTATACCGATTGGAGTAAGTACACTTGGCAGAAATGACGAAAACCGTAAGGAAGAATACAGCAGATAAAGATGACATTAAGGATACGAATAGTAACGAGATCCTTAGTTGGATACGGAACTACCAAGCAAGCACCAGGTTACATCCGGTGTGCAAACATCGTTATACCCGGTTTTAAGAGAAAACGGTATCTTGCCTGATCCCAAGAGACTCTCGTTAAGAAAAATCTTTCTCTCTCTCTCTCTC
>JARPRG010000496.1:1205187-1226068 GCA_031001745.1 Hartigia nigra | reverse complement strand
GAAATTACACCTTCCAGTATATCTACTGTACTAAAGCCATAGTATCGTTTGATACACGCATCCTGTAGGTCCACGAGTCATTTCTGCCCTATAGATACTCAAAGTGGTGCAGGCTCCTATTACGTGTTATACGTTACTCGTATTTTTTATTCTTCCTTTAGTCGCTCTTTCTGCTACGTATTTATCGTTTCATCGGGTCAGACCGCTGTGTATAGATAAGAAGGGGCCATGATGTCAGGGGTCATTTTATGATTTCAGGGGATTAAAGGTACCATCATCTCACTCCCACTCCACATATACCCCAGAATGGCTTGCGCGTTTCATAGCGTATTACACGTATAGGTGTTGTAATGTAATGTATAAGGAGGCGGAAGGCTGATGTGAGTAATAACCGAACAAACATACTAAACGATTATTACGACCCTATAAAAGACGCCATCGGTGTTCGCGGACGCGCCTTAATAGATTTCCTCTGTACCTTCTTCCTCCTTTTCTCGACCGCTTCATGAATTTCTTATTCTTCTCATTCTACCTCGCCTTAGGTTCCATTGGTCAAGACTTAGGCATGTCGTCTGTAAAAAGTTAAGAGGTCACTGAGCGATTGAAATGAAGATACATTCATTCGTTTAATTGCGCGCAATCTCAATGGCTGCTGTACCGCGGGACGAAGTGAGTGACGAAAGGTGTCGCAAGAGCGAATTGCGAAGGGAGACTGGGAGAAGGGATTTATACGATCACCAAAGAGCCATTGGCAAAAGAGTGAGAATGGCGACGGTGCGTGGTGGTAATTCAGTTTTCTAATTGCCACTCATAAAATTAACACGTGCGCCATGCCGCTACTCACGCATGATAAAAGTCACTTTATTGGCGACTTCGAAGAATACACGTGAGAGGATATGAGATATTTTTATGGGACCCCGCGTGGGCCTTAGACAGCCGGACTCTCCCCTGTAGTGCTGACGAGAAAAGAAAGACAAAAGGAATGACAATAAAAAGACGTTTCAGTAGCCCCCTGGGAATTATACGGACACCCGTTACATTCGTGAACACTCATTTGCAATTAGGTTGCAGCCGCATGCTTCCAGAGAGCAATGACGATGATAAGCAAAGATAAACAATTTTTGTAAACACCTTTTGAAAATCGACGAAAAACAAAATAAAATAAAAGGAATGTTAAAGAGTAAATTGTACAAAAGGTTATTGGAAACCGGATATAGGTATATGGTATCAGGACCGATTAATCGCCTATTTCTTCTTCCTGTACTCCATACTGTATAACACACCCCATGGACCCTTCCCTCGGGAACCAGTTTGTCAGAAATAAAATCTCAGAGTGATCCAACTTGACCACTCACCATCGGTGTCCCTGTCTTCTTTCGGTTCTTGAAAGTTCTACTTCTAGTTGTTCCAAATATCATCAGGACCCCCAGTATTTATCTAGATACGACTAAGTATACGTGTCGCGAGATGATTGCGTACAAGTGAGTATCCAACGCGTGTCTGTATATTTATCTTTAGAGAATCAACGGTGTCTCTAAACCGGGACTAAAGGTAGATACACGAAATGTACCTTCATTTAGGATTACAATTTCTTTTTTTTTCGTTAATGAATTTCACGTTTATGTAAAATACTTGTTTAGGGGAAACAGGAAGTTCACGCAATCTGTAGACTTGATCCTTTTTTTTTAACTCCACTCTCATCGACTCTTCCAATTACTCCGAACTTCTTTTTCTCTCGGTCTCTCGTCTTCCCTGTCTCTCTCACATGATTTCATCGAAATCATTTCCAAGAAGAAGAACTTGAGTTCAGACGCCAGACCACGGAATCCGTATCATTGGGATTCCAACGTTAAAACTGTTCCGCTTTATAAATATAACGTTAGAATGGCAAGTTAAAGAAAAGAAACAAATCTTCGCATAATAAGAGCGACAAAACATCTATAACGGTAAAAAATAATAATACAGCCAAACGTTAGACTCACCACCAATTTGCATAGACGCAGTGACGCCCTGTCAGGATGATGAGACTCGCAGACGTCAAGAGTATCGCACTCGTTCTCGGGAACTTCGCCATTTCCCCGAAACCCCCGTTAAACACCACGAATCGGTCTTCAGGAAAGTAAAAGCGTGTAGGGAAGAACAAAAAAAAAGGAAAAACAGGCCCTCGATTCTGATTATACGTGAACCGAACACAATATATGCGCGTACCCGGCCGATTTCACACGTTTTCTAACCGAGGAGGAGGCACGCTCTCTTAACCTTGCATTTTTCCGCCTCCTTTTTTCTCCCCAGTCCTATCAGACCGTTGCTCGAGCAGAACCGGTCTACTAGAACGAACCGAACAGTTCAATAATTATTTTTAAACAAAATAACATTAAAACAACTTTTTAAAATTCTAAGAAAACTCGTTGACACGTATCGATCACGTTTGAAGATGGTTCCACGAGTTCCTCTTTTTTTTTTTAATACGTTCTATACCCGACGAGTCTTTACATGTTTGACACTCGTCGCGACACGATTCACGCTCGATTAACGTTTGTAGATTAATGGTTATTATCACGCAAACAAGGGACAACTAATTTTACGCGCCGTTTAACAATTATTTCCGGAGAACGTAAATGGCGCGTTTCCGGTATCGATGACTGGAGACCAGAAGTATGTTTTTCCTTGTTTACTTCTTCTCTTTCTCTTTGGATTTATTACACGACGCGTTAAGTGTCAGCCTAGACTATTTTTGACAAGTGGACAGCGAGGAACCACGTTGACGTAGCCGCAAGAGAAATAGATGGTGCGCGCACAGATGCGATTCAGTGAGCGGTCGCGTAGGTACTGTGGCTGGTTGCCACGAGGAAAACTGCGAGTGACGGGAGAGAAGTGGGTGGAGCAATCGGGCAATAGAGAAACGCTGATTGGCTGAACGAAGGGAGGGACTTAAGGGCTAATTGAAGTATTTCGGCACCCTGAGACAGAATCGCTTCGGCACTGAAATACAAGATGATCTACAAGATCCACAAATTGATGTTGATAATGTCTTTAGTGTATGACGTAGCGCTCATGATATTTTTTCCTGGCAAATAACATATATTTATCCTTAAAAAGTCTTGATATATTCTGAAGCATTATTAAACAGGATTCAGTAGTTTGATAAGTATATACATTTAGTGCGACGTTCCACGTAAATCAGTGCCAGTAACAATTTTTTCTACGAGTGTATAAGGATATCTAAAAATATTCCTCAAGGACTCCTCTTCATGATCCACCGAAGATTTTCAATTCTCACCAGCATAATCCTGAAGACGAGTTTGGGGGGATACCTCCGGATTCTACGATCGGCCGGTCAAGTACATCAAGCGTCTGGTTTACTCTCGAGTACCCTCTTAAGGTCGATTACTCGTGTCCGAGGGCCCCAATCGGAAACTCGATCACCCGGGAGTTTTTGCTCCCGTTTACGATCCTCTTCCCAACTTGAAGTTTATTCACGTACGTGTACGCGTATATAGTATAAAACACACCCATAATTACACACATATCGATGAGTCCTTATGGATGAGTTGTCCTGACCCGATATACATTTTTATAGAGAATTATGAAACTTGCAAGAAAGGGTATATGGATTCTGGTATAGCAATATAAAAGTAAGAACAGGAACAGACGCTGAAGCCCGATCATACAGGGAACATAAGGGACCCTTGGTTCCAGTACTGTTCAGCACGTACCACTTCTAGCTGCTTCCTAGCTGTATGCCATTGTTACATGGCCTACCTCATTCTGCGTGGCTAATCAGGCATGCTCCGTCCGGGGCTCGTTTGGATCCGCTCTTCTGGTGCGCCAACACTGGACCAGGTGAAACGTTCCGTGAGATTTACAAGTAGCCCACCAACGGTAAAAATTACATTTATACCTAACCAATGAGTAGGTACAAGCATTCGTACGCGCACGGTTAGGTTAAATTGTTATAGTTTTTATAAAATAAACCTGCGTTATGCAACAGGACAACACCCGTTTTGTTACCAGGAGTTTAATGCAAACCAACAAGCGAGGCTACTTACTACGGACGCTGACGGTCTATTGGCTCTGTTGCACCGATACTCTCGATCTTAGTACCATGAAAGTATTAGAGATGGCGATACTATCGTTTTAACCGGTTTAATAACCTTCTGAACGTCGATGCTCCAGGTGATGGTGGCGGTGACTGGTATACAGGTGGAGAAAGAAGCAGGAAGAACGGAAGATATCGAGCGAACACCTTGGCGGACCGTATACCATCTTTCAAAAAGTTTCTGTCTGTAGTATATGAAATCTTATCGTTTGTCCCGTGCAAGTATAAATAATTGTAAACCACGGAAACGTGTGAGACACGCTGTCTCACGTTCCTATCTGTGCAAGAGATTTCATTTCTGTCTGACTGAGGTCTTCGTGACTGTGCGTGGTAACTGTACGCTCTTGAACATTTTTTAAGATATGTTTGTGGTGTAAATAGTCGCGGGAATTGGGGAGAACGAGAGTGTAATAAGTTTGTCTGTTTTTCTTAGAGTAAGAATATCATGATGTATATGCGTAAGTGAATCAGTATTGCTTATTCCACACTTGGATTATAGTTTAAATGTAAATGATAATATAAATTGCCGAAAATATGAGATGATTTAAGATTTAAAAAAAATATAAACTTTATAAAACCCAGTCATTCCTATTCACAACTCCAGAAGCAAACAATTTTAACGCGCGACTGCTGCATGTAGAAATTGACGATTTATAGGTAATTAATGGAAATAAGGTCTAGAGTAATGTAGTAAATATGTTGTTCCAATGCTATTCGTTACTGAAATGTTTTAAAAAGGCCATTTTAATTCTATAGGACTTAACTCGATCAAATCAAAACTCCGCTGCTGTGCCTGCCTTCAAGCAGGCGGACAGCCAGGAGGTAAAAAATATGTATTAATCGATTGAAAATATGATTTATATTCAATGCTAGGTATATCCGGATAGCACCTCCATTTTTTTTTATGAAACATGTGAGAGGTCGAGATCATGCGTCATGTAGCATATCGGTCAATTATCCCGTAAAAAATTGAGATTTTAATCGAATTTTTCATCTACAAGCAAATCTGATAACTATAATATGGTATGTCGGTAAAGATTAAATAAACGAATCTTGAAGAGCACTTTTATCAATGTTATATAAGCTATGAGTCCTAAAGTTTTGAGACCTATAACATCAAGATACAGCAAATTTATATTTGACTAAGATAACATTACAGCCTTATAAAAGAAAAGGAACAGGATATTGATCAAACTCAATTATTCTAGTAAAATCATTATCATCACATATATGTACCTAACCGAGCGTATCTACTGACAATAGAAATATTATATTATTAGTAATTAATTACCATATAATATAAAACCAAAACTATGATATAGAACTTTCAAAGATATATAGAAATCGAACGTATTTAATAGAAATTTCTATTAATAATCCTTGAAAATGTATAATATAAAAATTGAGTAATATCTATGTCAAAATCTTTTATGAGGGCAATTTTGGAGGGTCTATAAAGCACAGCGATTAATGCTATGAAAACATTAGAATCTAAGGCTTTTGTGTGTAAAAAATAGGAGGGAGTGGAAAAATGGATATGACTCACCAAGGAAAGGTGGGGCCTGTTTATTTAGTCCTTTGCTATCGGTTCAACCATTTCTTTCTTTGGTCCTTAAGTTCCAAGTCGTGTAACTCCTCGGAGCATTGCCTACGGGATTCCTTATTTCTCAAAATTCCGATAAAATAGAAGGCAACATAGCGTCGATAGTGGAGAACCTTTTTAAAACAGAAATTAATCAATTCGCCAATTGTTGTGTTGCGTGTACTACTTATAACAGATATGGAGCAATGTACCACTCTGTTAGGATTGACAAGATATATAGAGCGATAGGATGTGCTACTAGTGTCATCTATACATAACACGTCAAACCTTCTAGATAATTGTTATAGACTATTAAAAAATTATGTTGAATGCTAATACGCTTTCCATTAAAGCTTAAGATTGCTTTATTACATTTTTTAAATTTCTATAACCACTCGTATGGTCATATAGACATTGGTTCCAATGGACGCTGTGATGGATTATGGTATAAGCCCGCCATGGCTTCCTGGAGAGCGCGAAGACATGCAATATTTGCCCGAAAACCACCAGCTCTGTCGCTTTGAATCTCTGCGCGTACGTGCGATACGTATCCTTGCGTTTGTAATTCTCGCCATCCCGGTGGGGATGGTCCTTCAATTTGTTGTCGGATTGGTGTATAGCTATAAGTAGGACCCTCTTCCGCTTTTGGAATTGGAAGGAAGCCTTGATTGGTCTGCTTCCCAAATTTGATTCCTGTGCTGAACTGTGTCGCCCTTGTAGCTGGTGCAGATTTTGCCTCTTCTCTACTAGCCTGAATTGCTGAAGCAAATGTCTCTACTATGTTCTTGGCATTTTCTTTGGAGAACATTAATTCATCTATGAGTGCCTCCTTTTCACGGATCTTCTTCTTTTTATTTTCTAGCTCCTGACGTATTAGTTCTTGTTTACGTTCCTCTTCTTGTTGTCTTTCTAGTTCTAACAATTCTTCCAGTTCATACTCCTTACGCCCCAATTTCGATTTATTCTTCAGTATCTGTTCCCGATTGTCCTTCTTGTACTGCTCAATCTTTCTATTCGTATCCATCACATCTATATTGTTTGCCAAATTGTATATGATACTTTCAATTTCTTCTATGTAATCATTGTATTCTCGTAGTGTATCAAAATCCTCCTCCTTCTTGTTGAAGTCTCGTAATATTCTCTTACGTATATCAACTTCTTTCTCTACCATCGCATCTTCAAACATCTGCACACGAAAGTTTGTGCGCCGCAGAGGTATCTGACATTCTGGACATGCTCCAGAACCTATTGCAAGAAATAATAGGCAAATTTTAAATACCATAAAATTGTTAAACAAATGTATACTAATAAAATGCAGCAACCAACCCTTGAGGAATAGGAGATCAACGCAGCTCTCGCACAAAGTATGGCCACAAACATTGACCATCAACTTGAGTGATGGATTTCGATATTTCGTCGTCTTACAACGTGGACACGCTTGTTCTTCCATCTTCGTATATTTATATTATCCAAGTAGATTAGTGAACGCACAAGATGAACGTGACTCGAAATAGGTTAAGTGTAGTCGAAGCTAACGTTTATCAATATTTTAATAATAAAATAAAGCTATAAAGTCTATCACATAAGAATTCTTCTCATCTTTTTTACTAAGAAACCCAATCTTGTTAATAAATTCCGTTCTTCCCAGCACTGTATTCCAATACCAGGCGTTACAGACGTTAACATAATGTAGTATAATCTCAACTTTCTGTCGGTCACAAATATGTAGGTTCGAATAATTCAGTATATTGTAATTGACTCAACCTAACCATTCATAATCGAAAACCTATTTTAAACTTCCAAATTCTGAATAATCTGAACTATAACAATATAAATATCTAAATCATTTACATGTCTATAACCTGTATCAAATGGATTTATTGGATAGTGTATTAAATTTTTCTATACATGAAGTTTCAAATATACACCTTTCATATTATATTGATATTATTCTATATTATTACGTAAATCCATTTCTACAGGTTTCACTGAACGGAATAACAGCCAGAATATTATACAGATATCTCTAAACTTGTAAGAATTGTTTTCCTTTAATTCACAACCCCACGAAATTCTAGTACGGTATATGTCAAAAGTTACCTTAACCTTAGAGACATAGTTAGTAGTATAAATTTGTGACACTTGCAGCGCTCATGTTTCATGGTCCGTTTTTGGACTATAACGTCCAATAATAGCGTTTTCGATTAATAAAATTGTTTGAACCGGATGTAAAGTTTAGCCCCCGCGAAATCTTGCAGTAAATCACATTTGATGGCTATAATAAAATTTGTTAATTGCATACGAGGAGCGTCTAAGACGTGCCTATGATTACAAGTTTAAAAGTTTGTCGCAAAATTTACAAATGGCAGCACTTGCTGAACAATATTGAATGGAGTATACTGCCGGTATAATACCGACAACCAGCTCGGACGTCTCATCATTGATAGAGATTTTTCAAAGAGCATTTACCATTGTCAATGATGCATTGATATGTAAAAATTACTGAATATAAAGATTAGTGTAGTCTATTGATTTTAAGTCAATGCTATATTCCAATGTGAGTAACGGCTGAAGATCATGTTTCGATGTTACAGTAATAACAAATTAACAGTTAATTGTCTATTTTAAACTTTATCAAAAGGATCGAGTCTCTTATTTTATATTGCTATTTGGCTTTTTCATACATATTCAATGTGTATGTAATTAATTAACGGTATGTTACCTTATTATTTTGATACCTACATTTCAAAATCAATTGTACTTGGAATAATGCACCATCTAGCGGTGAATTAAGAAACCGAAGAAATACGAACTAGCGCCATATAGCTTTCACCGAGTTACGATTGGTTGCGATATAAACAAGTATATAGTTGTCATTCGGTGTTTTCAAGTTAAATGTGTATGGTTTAGTGCTTTTAATTAAAAATGGGAGTGACTGTGTAAGTTTTTTATATTATAAATAGATGACATATAAATTAGTATTAAAGTATATGACGAAATGACAAGAGGATACAACGTATTGTACGAGATCGTCGCACTATATCTAATTATAGGTTATGGCGGCCAGACGGCACATGTCAGAAGAGGCATCTTTTTAAAATATTACACCTTTTGAAAATTTTAGATCTTATTCAGTTTTTTCCTTCAACGCATCCTGCAGCATTGGTGACGTATCCACTTTATGCTTCAGATTGCAACAGTTTCCCATGACGGAAAACAGAACCGGCCCGCAAACCATTGAATTTCTTACGAAGAGGATCGTTGCTTTAGGAGCCTTACAGACAGGGCAGTTCTTGGTAGATTGCGAAACTTATATGTCCGTGCCGCAGCTCGGTGAGTGAATTTTCTTAATTTCCAAAACATGATCAGAGTAGGTCACTTAACAATTTTTGGAAATTGACCGCGTAACCGTTCAAAACGAATACTTACCGTCGCACATCTTGTGTAGTTCGGCATATCTTTGTAAGATGGCAACGCCATGTTAAAATTGGGGGGAATTATATGAAGATAAAAGGTCTATCGTTCACTATTGCCCACATATAAATAACGGCTCGGGTTTTCAGGTACAAAAAAGGAACGTTTTATTATTCACTAGTATCACAGTACAAAATAATATCACGATGTCTCGGACTGCAGACATGAGTAGTTGGTTTAGGCTCTACCCTAGGACTCTTCTCGAACACCCCTACGCCTTGCCGTAGCGTCAGTTTTTGTTTTCTTTCGGCGCCGCTGATTGGGTGTTACTTAGCACGTCTGCGATTGGCTGTTCCGTTGGAACGCTAGGAACCGTTGGTGATAGGTTCCCTACAAAATCAATCATAATCATCAACTACTGTAAGTCTTTCCAAATAATGAAATTTGGGTGGGGTATAAGGAATACAGTAATATATTCTGTCGAGTGTGTATCTCTTTCTATTTACCAAGTATGAATGCATATACAACACGAGGCTTTTTAACTCAAACATATCAATCCAATTTCACAGCTGCCGTAAGATTATTTTGATTAAATATCATATGGAATTTACAGTCAATGTTATAAAGAAGGTTTTTTAATGTTCGGTATAGATTTGCATAATAACAAAAATTCACACATTCGCAAGCAATCCCTATTCTGGACACTTGTCGAAAAATTTGAACCCTTAAAATTTTGTCATTTCTTATGTGTGCTGTAAGTACGATAAAGACAAGCTATATATGTCTTTGTTTTACTGAGGGTCCGACCTCTCATAAGTTCGCCTTTCTAGCGGTCGCAATATATACAGGACATTCAAAAATTGTAAGAGTCCAGCTCTTCTTCAGCAAACAGCATTTCATCACTTTAGACTGTAAGATTTTGTTAAATGACATTTTTTCAGAATTATCGTGTGACATTTGTCTAATGCAACTGGTGCGTATGAGCTACATGAACTTTTATACATATATATACACATGTATAGTATATATCTCTATACAAACACGCAACATTTTGGTTCGACCAAACGCCCTCACAGCGATTTTACACGCAATACGTATATTACTTATATTATTCGTTAGGTAGGTATAAACGCATAGATACTCATTAGATAATTAGTAGTTTTAATTGCATACACATTATGCAAACACATATCTAACGCGTTGGCAAGAACTACACATATTCTTTCCATACATAATTTCATAGTTCTGCATCGAGTAGCAGGACTACATATATGATAATGAAACTAGTACGAAATATATATATCTATATTTCGTACTAGTTTCATTTTTTACCTTATTATCCTCATTTATTTTCGTGCTACATACTCGTATTCCTCATGATCTTCTATTCTCGTACATACATATTATAACTCATTTGATCCAGTCTATGCGAACACTTCGAATGGTTTTTTTTTTACTTGTACATAACTTTTTTTTCGTATAGTTTGTGAACAGCCAGTTTTTACATTTTTTTTCCATCCCATACGGTAATAATAGAATTACGATTTGGTGATAGGAAGAAGAACCAGCCCTCCTCTTAGCTGGTATACGCAAAACATAATATCGACAGCGCTGTATAAGATCAACTGTGAATAAATCCTTTGAAAGGCTCTGTATTTCGGTATATTATCACTGTTAGAGAGGCATTCCTCTACAGTGAGCAGATCTTAATGATGCAATTCTATTTCTTTTTTTTTTGTCAAAAAGTATATAGCATAATGTTAATTTTTTAATCTTGAATAGGCTGGATTAACCATATTCAATTAAATTTTTGTAATCGTTACTTTTTTTAATGGTATGTACCGTCAATATCGTATAGGTTGGTACAAACAAGCTACGACTACGCGTCATTACAAAAATATTGAATCTAGCAAGCGAAGCTAGGTGCGAGCCTTTTCAAAAGGTTCTTGACTCCATTGTCATTGGGTTTTTGTCACTTGGGAAAAGACACTGAAATTTTTCTCTCCTATGTACGTACATACCAATAGAGCGGCAATTCAACGTTATCACCGGTACAATGACCAGTACTCGATTTTATTTAAATATAGTTTATTGTCGTGTATATATATATATAACGCCAAAAGTATTAGCGAAATTGGATAATAATTAACGTAAAATCATTGGCTTCTATCCAGAGAGAAGTATCTATCAGACTCTTAACGAGTTAATTAATCAAACAATATTTTCAGTCGTCTAATTGAGACTCGTACTATATTTTTCTTCTTTGTTTTTTTCTTGAAAAATGAATTTACGTAATCGCGAAATTACTCGCAGAAAATTATTAGGCGTTCAGTATCTCTAGAAGCGACTTTCATTCGAATATAACTATATACATATATATATACTATATTAAACATTTCTGCATTCTCGCGTCTCTATATTTATATTAAGTGTCTATACGTGTTCTATAATAACGAATTATCGATTCTCGCACTTTAATATTCCTACTTTTATAGAAACCTTCAATTCGCATAAGTGCACAGTGCAGATTTTTTTATTCTCAATGTAATTGAGATTAATGAATCAGTGTAGCCAATCATTTAGTCAGAAAAGAAAATTTTTAAAAGTACAGTGTCCGACTCACTCATAACTTGAACGTATATACACACGTGCCCGCGTACGATGATACGTGCGCACTTAAAGCATTTGGAATCGCGAGTTATCGTCTCAGTGGTCAATTAATTTCTTATCTCCTCGTTAAATTAGATACGATCAATGAAATGTTCGATGAATTTACTTCGCGATCGTCAAAACTATCGTTCCGATACTCGTCGTCATTTCTTACCCCATTAAGTCGTGATCGTGTCCAATCCTATGGAGGATTATTGCACGTATTATTCTATAGACCTAGATAGCTTCTTGCGGACGGCATCCAGAAGTAGCGTCTATTACCACGGATTGAGTTTAGATTACAAGTTCCAGCTAGGGAACAATAGGAATTTAATATTCGCAAAACAAATGCGTAGATCTACGCATAGCTATAGATACATACCCACTATTGGAGATGAATCTTACGTATTGGTGTCTTATGTAAAATTATAATTTTTTAAATTTTTCTTTGACCAAACACCCACTTATCATGATCTAGGTTCGCTTTGTTTTCTTGTTTTTTTTTTGTATTAAAAATTTCTTGACTCTCTTTCCTTTACTTAAGTACATACATGCTTCTTACGATATATACACGGCGACATTCTTTGTCATGTTAAGAACGTCGGATATGGCAGGGATATGACTCACGGGTTTGTAAAAAGATACATGTACAATATATACGTACAGACAGAATTTTCCTCATTACGGCGCAAATCGTTGATTCGCGAAAAGCGTAAACCCTTTCGGTGTGATTGGTTTGGAAAATTGGAAAAAAAAAAAAACGTTTTTCAACGTTATCGCGAATTGACGATCGTGCGCTACCGAGTAGACGACGCTTCTCTACAAACTATATAAAAATACAAAATTTTGTACCGCTATTCTAGATATGCGGCTATCACGTGGCGCTGTCTAGTGATCGAAGATTTTACGGCGTTTCGAATTACACGCGATTATACTTAGGAGATAAAAGAGAAGCATAGGCTAAAATTATAATAGGAATTTGTTACTCGAAAATATCGTTAATGTCACAGAACTGTATACGTGTCCTATTATTTATATAGAGCTTCTCATAAATTTGGATATACATCTGTCAAAGCTCTCACATAAGTTTGGCAATGGTTGGTATTGTCGATAGTTCTTTTTTCCGTTCTAAGTCTAAAATGTACAATAGGCCATATACATTTAAATATCTATCTGATATGAAATATAATATATGTATGTATATAATATATAATATTTTTATGTATATAGATATATATATATATATCTACAATTGATATTGTCGTGGTTGTTTATTATATATATATTTTTTCTCTTTTAAGTCATTCGCCTCTGTCGAGTCAGGGCGGTTTTTTAGAGGCCTTGTGTTGCCAACTTCAAATCAATTAATATTACATATATTTTTATCTCTGTTTTTTTCCCCCTAATTTTACTCTGTGACTTGTCACGATAAAGATATATTACAAAAGTATTTTTTTTTTCTTGTTCCTTTAAGTAACATTCAATCTGGAATCAGGTCCTTTCACTAGTACAGATCCGTTTCGAACAAGCGGTTTATCTGTGCCATCGTTAACAATAAAAATTCATAAGACTTCGTGCTGAAAAAACGTATTAATTAAATAGAAGCCGATTACACAATTGAATGCGACCTAATTAAGTCAATAGATTCATGCATTGAATTTTTGACATGGGAAAGGTGTCTAAATAAATTTCTGTAGTATATTAAAAGAATTTCAACCGAATTCCAATTGTTATCATTGCCAATAAAGATAATATCGATCGACATTCACGTTGACCCTGTTGCAAAAATTTTAAGTAAAAATCCGCTACTGACGAGTATTAGACGATGCTATGATAATAATTGTCGTAACCTACGTACTAAAGATCCTCCTAACGTTCGCTTACTCATGTACAGTATGTCCTTAACGTGTTAATCATTAAATGTGTAGTATTGTCGTGTTTTGAGGAAGGCACGATGTATGGAAGTTCTGCCTTTTGGCGTAATGAAATTTTGCAATTTTCATCCCGAGCCCAGAGTCTTATACGTGCCGCATCGAACATGCAAATCGTATCTAGTACTTAGACCTTGTCAGGAAATTTGGCAAATGATGCAAAAAACATTACTTTTGTTCTAATTGCGTCTACCCAAAAGTGAAGAAATGTTAAAAATTCTCGTTTCTCTATGCTTTGAAAACTATTGAACGTAATTAAAAAAAAGAAGTTTTAGAATATCGTATAGTATGAAAAGAAAGGAATCTTGAAGACTCTTTCGATCCTTGAGTGATTCTGGATAGCCGTTTTTTATCGTGGCTATCACAAGTAACATGTCTTGTAGTATATCAAAGCCACAGTATCCTTTCCATATATCCTGTACTCTCTCTCATAATGCACTCTACCGGGTGCGTACTTTCCTCTAGGTAAACTCCTGTCGAGCCTCGATAAGCTTTTATACAGTTTCATATAATTCTCCTCTTCCGCATACTTCCTGTAGGTCTTCGCCGCGGAATATCTAGCCAGGGAAAAATCCACGTTCGGATGACCTGCACTCCTCGCGATGATCTTCTCTATCTCAAGATCCGTAAGATCCTGAAGACTCTTGGGATATCTGGATCCTCGATAACGATCATCCGGATAAGCGTAATCTTCAGAACCAAGAGTCCTGGTGCGTCTTGGTAAAGTGGCGTAGACGTTCCTCTCGAGGTCCTTTGCGTTTCTAGAGAACGGTACCAACTCCTGGCGACGTTCCTGATGAACGCGTCGTGGACGCTCATTGTAATTGATCAGAGCGCAATCCCCCAAGTTCAAATTTTCAGCGGAGGAACTCAAAGCGACGTTGTCACCAGGATAAAAATATTTGCCGTGTTTTCTGTGATTGCGATACTTTCTGCGATCATTATTCTCATTGGCTTCGTTTCTACTATTAAAGTTTTCAGCGGGTTGATTTGGCCTAGTTATATTCGGATGAACCGATCGATCGCTTCGTCCGTTTTCACTGCTAAATCCATTGTTATAATTGAAGGCTGTATTTCTCTCGTCGCTTCGTTCCTCGTTGCGCGCAGGAAGCAGACCCTTCGACTGCATGAAGTTGCCGACATTCTTGCCAATCCTACCGGTCTTTTCAGCAAGAAAACCGCAATAATCGGCAAGTTTGCGATTACCACGCTCTGGTAAGACGCTCGAACCATTGGACGTTTCTTTACTACCAGCTCCCGTGTTGCCGGATACGTAAAGATGACGAGGGTCATGGTCGTTCGGATACGCCCCGCCGGGAAGGGGTTTGTTAGTCTTCTCCAAGTTGGATAACCCTCCAGTGAGGGAGGCCTTATACTACCGAGCCTGGGCGTAGTCCGGATTCATCTCGTCCAGTTGTTTGCCTTTGGTTTCTGGCACGCAGCAGACGACAAAGCAAAGTCCACAAACGGCCATGGCAGCATAGAACCAAAATGCTCCGTGGAGACCTAGAATCTGTAAAATGAAAAAAATGCACAGTGTTAGGGCTGTCTGTGTGTCTCCTACGATGAACAGGATCTGGCAATGCATTAGCGGTGTCCTGGCTGGAAAACGAGTATGTCCCTCACCTGCTGAAAGTCCATAAAGAGCTTGATCCCGAAGAAGGCGCAGAAGTAGCTGAAACCCGTGCTGATGCTAGAGCCGAGTCCTCTGTACTCGAGAGGGAACAGTTCGCCAATCAATAGCCACGAAATTGGCGATATGCCCAACGCCAGGGCCGTCGTGAATACCAGCACGCAGAGTAGGGGTATCCAATCGTGTTGGCCAATCACGGACGGATCAGGATATGGGAGATTTTGCGTTTGTGACATCGAGTTGTAGTATGCGTAGCTTCCGAAGCCTGCCAATGCAAGTGACATGAACACTGTGCTGGCTATCAGGAGTGGTAACCTGCCTACGATGTCTATGAGGAATCCTGCGAATTTTTTGGTCACGATTATTGAGAATCATTCGAAGGAATTGTAATTGAGTAACACTGTGAAAAAGAACTGGACCAGCACCTGACAATAAGGAAGCCAGCAGCTGTACAAATCCAATGGCTATTGTCGCACCGTGAGGATTGATACCGCCTAAGGTCTGACGAAATATAATGACTGCATAATAATTGAATGCATTGGCTCCTGAGAATCTTTGGAAAAACATAAGACCGCACGTTATGGCAATGGGTTTGTAGAGTCTTGGATTCATGACGCTAGTGCGAAACGTCAAACCGTATTGCCTGGCTCTGGAGGCTAAGATATTCGTCTTGATAACCTGAAATAAAAATGGGACCTTGTAATTGTTGTTAAGTTCAATTGTGCAATGGTATATCTACAGATAGATAAATTACCTGCAATTCGTGTCTTATGTCGACATGAGAGCCACGCAGCCATTGAAGACTCTGCGCGGCTTCCTCATCCTTCCCATTGAGTACTAGATAGGACGGCGTTTCCGGTATGAAGAGTACTCCAAGGAAGAGCATCAGTGGTGCTACTGCAACCAGAAGAGCACTCTGCCGCCAGTTCAGATACGTCCCGGCGATGTAGGAAAGCAATACTCCCACGTGGCCGACGACTTTGAGCATTGCGGATAAACAACCCCTTATACTTGGCATTGATATTTCTGAGATGTATACCTATATGATTTCATCGAATCATTATTTTTTTTTATTATTCTCTGTCCAGAGTAATTGCTGAATGGTATTTAGCGTCCTTTGATTCTCTGAAGAAGCTGGATTTACCTGAGTGACCATCATGATGACGGAGCAACACAGACCACCTACGAAGCTCGTCGTGTAGACAAGCTCTACACTGGGAGCAACACCCGTCAGAATCCAGGCGGCTGTCAAGGGTAAGGATGTGACGCGAAGTGCCAATCTGCGACCCCTTCGCATTATCCAGTCACCAAACATGGCGCCGACCCACGCACCAAGCATGGAGAGGGATGCTACCCAAGAAGCTTCCTGTTTCGTTACCGAGAATCCTGACCTGCAACAAGATTAGTAATTGTTCGAATGGACTCTTAAGTTTTGTGTCTCAGTCTCCTGGAATGAGATTGCTGTAATTCATCCTTGGCCATTACAATTATTGTACCAAGGGTACGGAGACATGGGATTGGATGAGAACTATGGTGAGCACCTACTCTGCTACTGCTGCAAGTTCAATTCATCTTATCTTAATGCTATTTGCGAGATGAGTTCTTACCAAGTGTCATTGCTCGCTGAGTGATACAGATGAGGCTGACTGTCGAGAATAGAATCCAGCGCTGGCGACGTGTAACCCTTGGCTAAACCAGATGCCAATGTTCCCATGGATAGTGCCAGAGTTGCCAGGACCTGCGGACAAGAGTGAACCGCGGATCAGTATCACAGCGTCCGGTGGGAAAGGAAGTAAAAAAGAAATCGAATGGCTCGATGAAGTAGCTGAATAAACACTCGAGATGAGCCTTCGTCTTGACTTGACTCTTCTTTTCTGTCGTCTGGTCTATCGACCATGGTGTTCTGCCAAATTTTTTCATCGCCCTCATTTTTTTTAAATTAAAGAGATTGACGCCTTCCAGACTGTATGCCTGTTTCTTAACTGTACGTGCTGACCTATCAAGGTGAACGCAAAACCATGAGAGAACACTCTCTCTTCCAGTAGCCCGTATGCAGACTCTCGGCGGTGGGTTACTGGTGCGAATTTGTATTGTCCTGGTGTCTCTGGACAAATTGCTGCCCGCAAATTGAAAGCCGTGTTCCTACCTCTTGCGAGGAATACTAAACATTCTGCTCGTCCACGCGTATACCTACCCACAAACCTACCTACTTCAAAGTGCTACAGTGTCTTGTACTTTACTACCCGTGTACACTACGACAATGGACATGCATGTACGCCCTAAAGCAGAAGATCGGTATGCCACTGAAGGTGTACATGACTAACAGGCTGTGATTGTTAATGCAAAATATACTGTACACTTCATATTAAACTGGAAAATCTGTTCCTGTTAAATTATATCTTCTTAAGAGAACAGATTATTCGTACGTTTCTCTTTGTTTAACATTAATCATCAGTGATACGTGTCACTCAGTACCCGTGCACGACCACGTATGAATTTTAACAGAGAAACTCTGAGAAAATGTCATATACCCCTTCTTCTCGTGAATACTCGTTTTTCTTCGGCTCTTTGCCATCGCGAAGAGGTACGAACTACGAAGCGATCCATAAAGCCCTGCCAGTTGCACCTGTTATAAATTCCGTCGATATTTTACAACAAGCCCACCCTCGCTTTGCTACCGCATGTATAGTACAGTACATCGTGGGTCTCATATGCGTACATACATGACATATATAGGTATACTAAGGAATGTGGAGCCTACTCTCGTATGGCAACCATACTCTTATGTATCTGACTATACATACATGTTCACCTATGAACGTATGTACACTCTAAGTATCTGTCCAGAGGAATTTTAAGCGTTATATATGGCGTTCGAGTTGCATAGCCGATCCCATATGCATTTGCATACGCATTCAATTATCCATCTTACCATTGAATCGCATGTCGCGCGTGTCACGTTTGCTGTTACAGAACGAATCATTCCTTTATTTTTTATCTAGAGTCTTGTACCTGCTACAGGGCGAGGGCAGTGTTCAAAAAGTACATGTCGCTGTCGACACGCCCTGATTTCGTTTCAGAACTTGATTAAACGATTATATATCAGTGTCAGTCTAATAAGAGCTAATGAGCGTTTCTCGACTTCCGTTTTGTTTTCTTCGTAAGGGAATGATATATATATGTATATTCAGGGTCCTTCGAAAAAGATAGGAAGCAATAGTTGACCACCTCTGTTTCTGTCGCCAGGTGTCGTTCATATTGCGCATCCGTTGGCACTTTGATTCTCTTAATGGATTTAACTCATTAATAATTAATTGAAGAAACGTCACTCGGAATGAATCAAGGGATAAATTATTATCTCATCGAAAGATAAGTCACGCTTAACATTTGAGTCTGTATGCTGACGTATTCGATGAGCGTAGTTTCATCGAGGACCGAGTAACAAGTCTCTAGGCGCCTAACGTGTTTAATGTTATACTCAGGATAAGAAAGCAACTTGATACTCCAAATAGAATATTTTCTAAACTGCTCGAATTATAATTCTCTTATGAGATACTGACGCAATGGATATATACATGGAAAATATCAAAGCGCGGCAGTATCATGCCGTGGGAAAAAATGGTGCTATAGGTACGTCTTTCAATTTGTGCATCGTTACTCGAATTTAGATGCAAGTTGGAAAGGAACTATTTAATGCTTGTGCTTTGTATATTTTATGCTTTGTTCCTTGTGCAGCACCGTGAAAGTGAGAGGATAACCGGCATTGTTATTAGGATTAATCTCCGGACACTAATCTTCCGCAGATACAAGAAACAGCTCAAGAGACACGTAAACCCAAGGATGAGGTGCAGAGGCTGAATCATCAGGGAGATGGCATAAGAGCTTTGTGAAACAGTATAACCACGAGAATATCCTCAGAAGGACAGTTGACCGCCTATCTGCTATGAAGGAATCGTCCCAGGGATCGAAATTACCCAGAGCGAACAATCGCGTGATGCAAAGTACCGAGAGCTTCTGGATTCTGTATCCTCTTTGCGGATTACTCATGTATTTTGGGAGCAGATATCCTCAGCAATGTAAAATATGAATTCTCTAATATCATATACGGGTTAGATACTCCTTTTATTAATGAATTGGGTAATAAGGCCTATTAAAAGTTAAAAATAATTTTTATTCGAGCTTTTAATTCTGTCAAAAAGCTAGTGACTTTACTGACGAGATAAAAGGGTTAGGGCTCAAAAATGTCCAAAATAAAAACAGTGCTTGCAGTGTCACGCGTGCGAGTCATTAACTCAACAATGTGAAAAAGCGCATTCACGTCCGTTTGATCTCTGAGCTTACAGTCATGGCTGGACCGTTAAAAGCTCGTGCAGCCTGTCACACTGCGATACTAGATTTAGAGAGCACACAATACGATGGCGATTCACTATGAACTCTCCAGTGAAGGTAACCAAAAGTCATTAGCTTGAAACTATTAAGCGGAATAAAAAGTTATAAAAATCCGTGACGTATTATGGAAATGGATACTATAAAGTCTGACTATACATAGGGTGAGAAAGAGAACGAGACTCAAGGTTTTGTACGTCGCCGAGTGTGCCTGGCTATGCATTTTAAGCCGGACCACTAATTAACCCAGGGCTATCTTTGCCATTTGCATTTCAATATGGCCGCGAGCCAAACCTTCCCAAAGATGGAGTTCAATGAAAATTTCAGATACTTCGTTTCGTTTCGTAGTAGAAATTTACAGAGAGACTGAAGACTACAGAGAGACCAGAGAGACAGAGTGAGAGGCAGTACGTACTCCTTGGATCGATTCTGAAGCTTGTTTGGAGAACTAGCGCGTATCTCCGGGCGAGTGCGCAGTTCCTACTTTCAGGATGTCTCCTAGTATCTTTTTCATTTAAATAATCATCAATTACATATATATTACCTGGGACATGTGTTGCGGCTTCGTGGCCGTCGACGTCATATGTACCACGGATGCTCGTGGCATCTTGAAGCTGTCCTCACCTTCGTCTGGTACGGTAGTTACCTGAAGCAATTAAAATGTATATTCTTTAAATTTCCTTAATCAGGTATAATTTGAATAGTAAATGATAAAATCGTAGGACAGATCATTTAAACTTATCATGACGTCATATTTAAGAAGCCATTGGTAGTGACCATCCTAATACTTAATCGAACTACACTAATGACTAGGCAGAACCTTTCTTATCCATTAATTATTGTCCCTTGATCGAACAGGTGTCCCACGTTCAGATTCGTTGGATTTATTACCCTTATTTGGAAAATTTCGAGTCACCTATCGCCAGATCCAAAGTCTAGGTCTGGACATGGATTCTGAAAAGAAAGAATCTTCCTTTTACCTAATTGCCTTCTTATCCAGGGACTTCTTTGGTGGGCGTCCTACGTCTAGGTTTCTCGGACCGTTAGTCACTAAAATGTTTTCAATCTGCTGACCATGGCATTATTAGCTACCCTTTTTCTTTTACTAAGTGGACCATCAGTCATTTTTTCAGGACATTTTACCGCGCCTACCACCCGGTTCGCGCTCATCCTAACAACTGACCGCT
>JARPRG010000496.1:1172593-1205087 GCA_031001745.1 Hartigia nigra | reverse complement strand
TCCTTCATTTATTTACTCATCTTCTATCTCAGCACTCTGAGTATTTATTCCACCATCTTTACACCTTCCCGTACCTTTAGCTTATACGTGACCTGTCTACCGATTAAATTCGCTGACCTAACGTTGACTGTAAATTGAAAGCTTTGCAATTGTTTGATGTTCAAATAGCGGATACGTATGTCGCCCTTACTCACTCTGGGTACCTACCTGCGTAGGTACATGCTCATTTAACTTTAATGGACAAACGTTATTCCACGGTATTATGATTAATTCGACCATTCCTTTAACAACGCGTTCCTATTACGAAGCTCTTCTCGTGCTCTTTTGCCCTGCCGAGCAGAATGGGATCCCTTTCCAGACTCTAGTAATGAAGGAGTTTCGCCGAGGAACTTTTCGCTCTAATTCCTTTTGCGAGTTCAGTCGAGATTCGATGAATTCCATCAGCCAAATTATTCTACGGAGTTTATCATGACGGACGTGGTTTTTACTCATTTTTTTAATGTATTTATTTATTTATTACTCCACTTTTTTTTCACCCCTCAAGCAGACGAGAAGATTTACTATGATTATAAGGATGTTCATCCCGAAATGGACCTATACAGTGATGCTGGGGCGCATGACTACGCCCACGCACCTTGCAGCGCTTGGTGTATTGCAAATCGAAGCGTTTACTCGAAAACGCTTATTTTGGTATTATCTTGCGGTGCATGCGGAATACTTTACGAGGTATAACGTATTTAGGTCTACTTTGGGCATGCTGGCGTGTCGAAACCGTTGAGGCTCAAGCCAAAAGTGTTATTTACCGTAGCAGAAGCGATGCAAAGTGCTTTATACAGGCCATAGCATATTTATGCTTACTTCGGTTACTCTCTAATGGTCCATCCTGGACCACCGAGTCAATTTCCCGTATCGACCGATAGTGCGGTCTGTCATTTGTTATTTTATATGTCCGTGATTTATGATCTGCCGATAAATAGAACGAAAATATTCTTGGCCTTCTTCACTGTTGTAATATTCCTTCTTGCCTAATAGCCAATGCGAAATTATACTCAACTCCGTGGAATATTAGGGCAGCCTTGCCGAATTTCCATTTGGCACGTTTCCTTAAATATATAGGGTTTTTGGTATACCGTGAAGTGTCATATAGATTGGACGAGTTTTAACGCTTAGCTAAGTACTTCTGACTTGGAAGGAGTATAGGTAGGCGTCTTATCTTCTAGTCCTATAGCCGAGTAAGCGGGAAGCGACTATATAGCATCTCTTTGGAATTAATTGGACTGGGAATATTGCAGCTATCTCAGAGAGAATTTTAGCGTCCTGGCTGATCGTTGCTTTCCTTACAAATTAGTCTTAGTGAACGTAAAAGGTTGAGAGAGGGAGTTAGGCCGTAAAGAGGGCGCCAGCCAATCTGCCGGTTCCCTTAAAGGCTGATCAGGGTCTGAGCGGCCGAACGTCAGGATGCCCGCGATACACATAATAACTTGGAGAGGAGATTTAATAAAAGATGCAGAGTGCACGCTGGTATCGCCTGCGGCCAATGGGAGTGTTCCTATGGATTTATTTAATCGTTCACGGCTACAGGGGTAATGGAACTTAATTACAGATTTTCCTGATATTAGACGCCTCCCATCGAATGTTCCTTCAAATTCGCTAGTTCTACAATTTCTACATTCTGAGTAGTTCGTGCGCACTTCTATCTCAAATTCACATCGATATACACACGATTCTCTAAATATACTCGATTTCGTTTGATTAACATATTTCTACGGACCCAATTACTAGCAGTAATAAAACAATTACAAGCCCAGAAATCTCTATTGACATACTTTTAAATTAGATCTCCCGACAAACATGGTTGATATGAAAATTGGCGAACGATAGCAAAACAAATAGGGTTAATAATTTACATAAGCATAAGTTGAACAGTATGGAACGTGGTAAACATGGGCATTTTGTTTACAAGCGGTTATCCCATGCACGCGGAGTACAATTTGTTCTTTGACATGAATGTATATCACTGGTGGAATTGACTAGTGCGACGTCCAGATTCCACGGAAACTTTGACACCGACGTCCCCCCGAGACATTTGCTCTTGAGAATTTGAAAAATTCCTCTACAGGGATGGTTCGTCGTCATTCGCCAGGCTGCATCACTCTCCTCTCCGCACGCCGTTCTAACGTCCCTTTGTCAAGCTCTAATTCACTGGGTAATTTGCCGCGAATTTTGGCATTCGCATTACACGTGTTAAAAAAAAAAAATTAACCATCGCTATACGACCCTATAAATTCTTCGTGCCAATGCAATATCCAAGCTTCGCCTAACCTCACGAAGACTCAGCTAAAGATACTCGACAAATTCAAATCAAAGTTCTCTTGAAAAACTCAGCAGGAAATACGAAGTAGTAGAGAATCAGCAACTTTAAATTCTGTCCCTGCTTTTCGCCCGAAGAACTTCGTTCGCCTGCTTGTGAGAAGAAGAGAGAAGAACAGAGAGAGCAGCATCGAAACCCCGAAAATCCATGGAATCATCGATTTTCCATTTTTCACACAGGAAAAGGGCGTGGGTCATCCGTGTCTTGCCCTTGTTCCACTAGTCAGACCCACCTCCCTTACTCCAGGTATCACCACTTACTCCAACCTTTAAGCCGTATCAGTATCCACGAAGGACTGATTTTTTTTTTACGAACCACAGCAGATATAACCAGGTCGGAATAAAATCGTCCATGTGGTTTTGTTTATTGCTCGTCTCTGAGCCAGTACCAATAATAGGCCAGCTCGTAACGTTTAACGAGCTAGGCCGCGCACATGGCGCGCTCGTGAGAAGACGCTCTAGAGAATAAGGCCAGTTGATACGTTTCCTTTATATTCTCTTTCCTATTTCATTTCTTATCATAAGCTTCTTTCCATCGCTATATCAAGTATCCTTGATCGTGACCCATCTTCTTTCAGTAGGTGAGGCAAATACGCGGAAAGGTGCTTCATAGAAAATCTAACGTACTTGAGAAACCGCGGTGCATTACATAATCCATCGTATTTTACGTTTTATTAGGAAGCGGAATGGTGGTGCTGCACAGGGATGCAGGCCGCATTCGGGTCAAGTGGCTATGAATATCTGTATATCCAGTCGCTGCTGTCTAACGCAACGAGCCATTATATGCACGATATTTCAAACCGTCGTATACACATTAGCCTTTTATTTTAATGGCGGTCAACACATACCTATATTTACACCTATACGTATATTTTATCTCACTTGATACCACTGGCGTTTATTTTTTTCGTATTCTCGTACTTTCCTGCTTTACTTCTCGTACCATCTATAACTCCTTACTCCTAATGCACATTGCATTTTACAAAGCAATCAACTTGAGTATCCGTGGATTGTTTGCAGTCGTCTTCAAGGAAGATAAAAAATCTCGCTATTCCCTTTCAGTTAAAGAATTTAGCCTCACGATACTTTAGCTTGAAAGCAAGACCTCGGTACGTGCATTCTATTTAATTACTTCTCGCGCGTGACATTTTTCATAAATATAACTATTCCTATAGAATAAAATGATTTGAAAAATGTATATATGATTACTGTACTAATCGTAAAGAACGAATTACATGATGTCAATACTGTAAATTCTATTGTATCTTAGTATCATGCCAATATCAAAAATTATTATTTATCTGGAAGTAGTACTAGAAATTTTGTACCCAGTTTAAATATACCCGAACTTCACGCATAACAATAATCCAGCCGGAAGGACTCTGGTGAGGCTGATAACGACTCGCTTATATAAATACTCTAAAAATTATGAATCGGAGAGACTTGGCTAGTAGGATGACGTATAAAGAAAGGAAAGATTTGAACGATGGTGCATTAAGGTGTAATCCCAGGCTGGCAAGCACCAAAGGCTTCCAGGACGAGAAACACTTGGCGAGTAATGACCAAGACTCAGTATGAGGCACGATCATGCATTACTATCTCACCCTCTTGGATCCACATAGCCAACCTGGAGCAGCTCTTCTCCATCACGACTTCCTTTTATTTTCCTTCCTTTATCGCACTCTGACTCCTTTGAACACACATTTGTCTATACGTGGTATATACCTCCTTCTCCTTTTTATTTTTAAGCTCGCATCTTTCTTTTACGATTCTGAGTTTTCTTAGCTCAAAACCCACCCACGGACTCATCCTTTTACTCCTGTCGTATGTCTCGTTTATTTCGGTGTGCATTCCCACTATACCCTTGCGTCAACGCCATCGTTACCCCTACATCAGGGCTCTTTGTCCTCAGGCCTCGAGGTGTCAATGACTGGCACACCGATATTGCAGTAGTGAGAGGTTTCGTGTGTAGTCTTGTTTCGTGCTATTAATTGAAAAGGAGCCTTTTCCTTCATCCAACTTTTCATCCTCTTGGTCGCCGAGTGTCACCAGAAACACAACGACGTTGGTCTCCTTCGCCTTTTACGCTCGAGTCTTCAATAGCTTCTCATTTGTTACGGAAATGCGATAACGCTATGTCTCTCTGAGCGAGTCGAATTTTGACCAAGGGTCGTTCGACAAATTTTTGACGAGCTGATACCTATAACTATGTATATACAGAGACGACTCTCGGACTACTCCGAACCAGTGTACCTAGTTCTTCAGGGGCTGAGAATAAATGGCTCCGGTCTTGGTGTCTCGATCCTTTACGGTGCGCTTGACTTAAAGGAAGCGAATCGCTCGACATGCTCCGGGAATAACGTATGACGTCTGCATTTGTGAACGTTCCTTTACGGTTCCTAACCGTGCTCCCTACCCTCCTTGATATGCAATCATGTAACGCATGCTGAGAAGACTTACGGTCTATGTCTACTGTCTGCTTCTGTTTCAAGCTTGTAAAGCAACCATTCTGCGCCAAGTCCCCTGATGACTCCTTTCCCTCTACTGTCAATATACAATTAACCTGCTTTATTTACTTCGCTACAGAGATACATCGTCTAACTATTGCATTTCTACGGTTTATATACAATTGTCCGATTCATCACTGATTTCTTAATTTAATCGAAGCTATTACCTGATTACCATTTTTTTCCACTGGTTATTACAAAGTGAAGGGACGTCTTGTGTATATTATGCAAAAGTAAAAGTATACGCAATTGTGTATTCCATTGCGAAATTTATTAGCAAGACTTGTCGTAAACTTCATTCTAAACGAGGAAAGCTCGTAAAAGTGTTGCAAGGAAAGCATCAATTTTATTGCCTTTTTTTTCATGTACGAACAAGTTATGATGCATTCTGCAGCGTGGCAGTAGTGCGTAGGTCGTTATGTATAAGTGCAATGCCACAATGACCACCATAGCAAAAGTGCCATTGTCTCGTCAGCCAGGCGTGAAATACACTTTTATATATATATATATATACCACAGGCGCTATACGCGCGCGCCGAACCAGCGTCCTATAAACGGTTAAAAAATGATTTCATATATTTACATTTGCAGCAAATTAACTTCGACGTGGATCTTATACTAAAGGAATACAAAATCATCGAAAATATACAAAACCAATCACGGAATCTCATCACATCATAGTGACTTATTTTTATCCACTGAATTTATCTCCGCAATAAGAGCTATGGCTTCCTAATTAACACCCTCGTTCGTTTCTGTTTACAAGCAACGCACGCCACTTCTAACCTTACAACATCCCATTCGAGATATAGGGATGCTGTACCAAGGATGCTGCGGTGCGTATATAAGTACTTCAGACAAATCCCTAAGACGAAACGACAGTCCAACTGGAGTTGGACGCAACGTGATTAGTCGAGTCTGCATTGTTAACTAATCTATGTTAATCAGAGCAAGTATTCGAATGGTCTATTCAGGAGAGAATGACGCGTACAAACGAAGAGACTGAGTGAGAGAGTGCGAAGACGTTCGAGATAAATGAGAATGGGCGTTGGAACGATTATACAAGTTACGATACGGTATGTACATGCTCTGTGCATATATATCTGTACCGATTTAAATTTCATTTTAATGGCGGCCATACCTTGGGTGGAAGCTATTATAAATAAACCCCAGCCAGAGCACGTCGAATCGTTTCGTTCAACGACTGATTGCAGTACTCGCGATACACTTGGATAAACGAAGCAAACCGTATCTAATGTAAAAGTAGCTGAGATTCCTTTTTGCTTCCTGTAATTCAGACAGACCTTTTCGAGTGGTCATATAGATATAACATACCAACAAGTATAGTGTCGGATGACAAATAACTCGACATTAATAGTCGATATAGGCTTGGTGCACTGGAAACGTATTTCTGATTTCCTGACCTATCTTAAGTGGAGTAACGTATATCACTGGGGTGTAAATAGGGGATCGTATTAGGATATGCATACAGGACAAATATCTAAATCGAAATGCATATACACGTTGCTTCCTCTGCTTTTTTTTTTCTTTTTTTTTCTCTCATACGTATACATTCACCATCCTCTTTCCTTACTTCTTTCACCGTGGCTTTTTCTCCTCGAGCAAATATTTGATTGACTTCTCAAGCGACTTACACGAGAAGAAAATCCTAAAGGCAAACATCGGCGCTTTTACTTAACACCATGGATATTTAACATTGGCACCCCCATTGACGTTTTTCAAAATCCGCCCATCGAACGACTGGCTCTTCTTACCAAGTGTTACGATTTGGTTATGGTTAATGTTACTGGTCTAAGAACTTGTGCATACAGTCAAGACTTCCTCACGTTGCGCTGTTGTTTGTACTTGATATTAACGATTCGGTAGGTCAGGGACCTGCTGGGTGCATACACTTAATCAGAGACACGACGGATTGATTTCTAATAAATATTATGAAAAAATTTTTTTGAATTCCTAAAACTACATTTTCATGTGTTTAGTATTTGGAGTGTGTATATTAAGCATTTGTTGCGCAAATGCAAAATTGTATGGATTCGCTACTTATCGAGAATCAAGAACTAATAATAAGTTTAATTAATCATTATTCTTGTTTGACGGTATTCACGTGTATTTACATACGTAAGTACGTGTTCTGGCTACGCGAGGTCAAACGAATAAGAAGCGCGCACGTGAGTATATCTTCTCCACCCCCACGTTCACGTGGAAACGGAAGTCATTCACTACTCCCATTGACGGGGTCTTCTAAAAGTAGAGCGTGTAGGAGTGTTACGCGTCTCTGGAAGGATAGCCTAAGTAGGCTTAGAAACGTTAATAAATATCCCTTAAGAAAACAATCTAACCAAATATAAATGCCTGGAAATTTAATCTAAAACAGTATAAATGCCTTTAACCTATCCTGGCACTCCATTGCAAAAGATCACGACTTGAACACGGTTTTATCTCCGCAGACGCCGTAATCGCGCGATTTAAACACTTTCAATTTGCCCCGCGTAATTCGTTGCGTCCAGTCGGTGCCAGAGAATCGAATGACATTCTTATGCAGATTCAGACAATCGACCACATTGTTCGCACTGTGGTCTGCGAACGTCACAAGATCTCAATATCGTTTCGAACTTTGACATTGGTAGCACTACAGGGTCACCATCAACCAGTGGCTCTCGTGACGGGTTCAGTGATCTATCGATCCTAGAAACGCCCTGGTCGCCTTTGCCATACTCGTGTACGATCTTTTCGTTCGTCTAATTGAATAAATATAGCGCACAGCGAGCGACATGTGTGCACACAAGTATTTGCAAAAATTCACAAACCCTCCTCTTCATTAAAATAACACGGGATCTGATTGGTGATAAATATCGTTGATACACGCCGCGAAGCGCCTAATTGTAAGACGCGGTAGTAGGAATACACCGGCGATCTCATTAAATTAAATGACTCGAGATAAGGATTCGCCATGTGCCTATATGTCGCTCTATGCGTACAAAGTGCTTCCCTTGAGTTCTATGGAAATGAGGTGAAGCCCAAGGCGGAACTTCTGAGGGACTCTGGGACGTATTTATCTTGGTGATGATATAGGAGTTGAATATGATGATATAAAATAGGTATTGGGTAGTTGAGAAACGCTGAACTCTAGATATGCATTCGATGTGTATTCAAAGGTGCAACCCTTTCATTAGCGTGTAGGCCACGCGCTCTATTATAACCCGACAAAACATCTGATTCCATTGTCGAGTCGAGAACAATGACGTCGCGTCACGTGTTCTATTTTCAATTATTATTCGCAAAGTGCGCATAAAATTGGCAAATTGCAGGATCCTGATCGGTTCTACCAGTACGTAGCGTGTTACCCCTACCGCGTTCCAGGGGTGGGCATGCAATTTACTGCGCTCTCATTTTTACTATATCCTTTTTCACTCTTTCGTTCTCTCTCTCGTTTCTCCAGCTCCGAACAGCTGTCACCTTCGTTGCGAACAAATGTCACTTCTATCGACAACCTCTACCGTGACTAAGCCTCCTTTACAATCCCGCGTGGAACAACCGGATTGCCGTGATTTAAATCCGCACTCTTTTAAATCACACTCAAATCACACGATTACAAGCCACATCGTTCGCAGAAATCTATATATTTGCTATTCTTATTGTTTTCGTTGGGTTACCGGTCTGGGTCTTCGTTAAGAGACTCAGCCTATTTTTACATACTTAGGTAACACAGATAGTTACATATATATGCATGTACACCACGTTCTCTCGATCCCCTATGCACTTAGTGAGATTCCTAAGTGTTTTTAGATAGCTTAGGATGTTCGTAGAATTCGCGAGAGACGTATTCCCTTTTCGTGAAAGATCTGGTTCTACCGGGCCGAAAAAGGGTGGCGTGACCGGGAACGAATGAATATGCAAGAATTGCGTCTCTTTGTCCTCTGGGTTGACGATGAGGGGGATAAAAAAAATCAAGTATTCCAGAAAAACTGGCACGTGCTCTACTTTTCACAATGACATTATGCTGATCCCCCGATGTGTCCCGGTCTCGAAAGGCAGTTTGCAAACAGTGCCACGTCATTAGAATCAGAAAGGCTTGCTCCGGGGGTACGAATGGACGAAAAAATAATGAAAAGATTGGATAGCCAAAATTTCACCCTAACTTTATTGTATAGCGAATTATAGTTTTCGCTTTGGTGTTTACGAATACGTCACTTTTTTATTTTTTTCTTCACCACAATTAATCCCTATAACTTCCTTGCGCTTCTGTAACGCGGTTAAATAGCCAGACAAATGAGCGCCCATAGGACCAAAAATATGTCCACATACGTACGCTTTATCACAATAGGAAGCTTGCGTCGAGTGATACTTCCGACAAGGTTAACCACTGAAATAGATGAAGATACTTGCTGGCGAGCATCTATATAAAGTGCACAGTAGCACACGTCATTCGCAACGCATCAAAGCAGCACCTCGAGACACCTCACGTGCGTTGAACCTCTTATTTACACGAAGCGCATGTCCCGTTACGTGTCTGATTCCAATGACATTTTCTGCTCTTGATTCGTCATAATAATTTCTCTTCGCACATGTAATCTTAATACTGTGTAGCTTTCTTATCCAGATTTTACCTATATACACGTACATATGTATAATCTATAATATAATTATTACGTATTGTAATACATAATATAGATAGTATCTGTAATAAAAGTTCGTACTCGTCAGAAACGTAAAATATGAAATGACGTTCAGGATTATGTGATGTGATTTTTTAAAAATTTCGTTTAAGAAAAAAAAAATTGCATTCAACATTTCAATTCTTGGGTCACGTACTGCTGCGAAATATTTTACCGAATTACGTGGACCCGCACGAGAGTCGAGGATCACGCGGGAACGCTCGTCGGATTCTGGAACTCTGTCGTATTTCCTGTGGGATGCACTTTGGGATTTTGAGAATGGAATTCAGGCGGGATAAGGACGGATGACCGAATTAATGGATTGCGCTAAAAGGTCCACACAGTCACATTTGCAGTATTATTCTACCAGGAGAGATTCACCGCGATGATGGAAGTTACGTTATTATATAAACAAACAGAGATCGACTCTCGGAATTCTATCTTGGGTTTAACCGATGCTTTTGCACCACAGCGAATCTTTTCTCTACTAAAAGATCTCATTATATTTTTTATTAACTAAAAGATCGCATTACCTCATAACATTTTCTAACGAGAAACCGTAAAGATTTTTTTTTCTATTGCACAATTATAAACTTAGTATCATTTGATTTGAATGATAAAATATCAAGTAAACGTTGAATGGGGAAATAACAGAAAATTGATAAAGTGAAAATAATATGAAAATACTAATCTTCGCTATGCCTGTAATGCATATAAGGGTGTGTTATTGGATAATAATACAAATAAAGTTGATCCGAACATTCTTGGAACGTATCTCGAGATAAAAATGTATATGAGAGTTAAAACGCGTTTAACGTACAAATTACGTGTCCATTCGTGTCAGTACATGAACAAGGTCCCACATAGCCCATCGACGTCAACGACTCGATTCGATACGCGGATGCCTTAATAAAACGTTTTTTTTATCGGATCGAATGCCTCTCACTCTGCATACCGTAATTCATACCGCGTTTTCCCGGATTACTTTAGACCTTTGAATCTCGATTAAGTGGTGTCGCTGGACGAAGTGATTATTTTTCTTTTTGAGTGACAGTATCCCTCTTATCATAGAAATATATTAAGGATGTCTATATTATTTTCTATTCTCCGATTTCCGTCTATATGTTTGCCATGACATTTACTGTTTTCTCTGGCAGTCCTAAAAAATCATGTATAATAACGTGATTTATCTTTACGACGACTTTATCAATAAGTTTTATCAATCTGCTGCTTCTCCTTTTAATGTCTCTCGATATAGTGACGACTCCTAATTTTGAAACTTCACAATTTCCCTATTTATCCGATTTTCAGTGGTAATATTGTCCCGCCCGTCCCTCCTTCGCTAAAAAAATTTTTTTTTCAGTGGTTTAAACTCTATTGACATTTCAATATTCACGTCTACGTTGTTTATCAACTCAATATACAATCTGTTCATATCGAAAATGATTTTGCCGATTGTCTATGCCAACAAGTTGATAAGGGCTGGAGATAAACACCAGTAACATCTACTTTACAGTGTCATTGTTTTTGAAATTGGAGTCTGAAACTTCGAAATTTTCAAACAGTTGAGATTATTCCTTTTAAGGAGCCGCGTCGTAATACACATCAGATTATACAGCTTTCTGTTGGTTTAATAATTGGACGCTGGGTACTAAAGGGGATCCCTAACCCGATTTCTAACTGGAAATGAAGAAATGAGCGAACATAAATAATTTCTAGCCCGAGGCCAAGTTCCTTTTAACTGTCTAATAGGAGAACCGAAATTCGAGGGAGAAATATTTTCCTCATTAATCTACACGTCTTTGTAAAATACGGTATACATTCATTTAGCAGGATCTATATCAATTATACTTGTAAATTAATAGGTCTCCTTAAGATAATTAATACTTACACGGAAGCACATTTGATCGTGTGATAACAGTCTGTGAATTTTCAGCTCATGTACGTACCAGAATAAACGATTCGGACACGTGGGAATGTTTATGCTAATACAATGTATTCCGTACACGTCATAGAACTCACTGTTAGTAAACGCGCATTCAATTATCACTTCTGTATGATTTAATTATCTCCGTTAATTTTCGTCTCTATAGCATAGACTACAATAATATTAAAAATTCGGCGATTTCCAAAAAAAAAAAAAAACATTATTCGTACTAACACGACCACTGTTCCTTTCACAAAATCCAACCCTGTACCCGTTCTTCTGAAAACTTCTCGCAGTCACAGAAAACTCATTTCCTTTTCCAGAAAGCATTGTAAGATCCGATCGATGACCACCGATGTTTCTCTCATCGAACCGATTTGATGCTTGATAAATTCATTGAAGTGCTTCAGAAATACCGTCCCCATAAAAATCCTTATCAGATCAATCCTTCAGTCCGTTTTTATTAATTATCCCGTGAAGAATTCAATGTGCATTGAACTTTCTTTTTAATCACTGCGATGCTTGAATATGTAATTAGTGCTGCATCGTTCACTCGAATCGTTCGAACACTTAGTCAAATTAATTAACGTCAATGTAGTTAAATGTAAAGCAACGTAAACGTAAACGCAGTCGAGTGAGTCGGTGACTTTGCAGCTGGGTGACCATCGCTGCACTGAGCTCTCGACTCTCTTTCAGCCGAGGAAGCGGCCCAGCTTTGTGTGTTGGGCTTTAGGCTTACACGTATTCACAGTAAACTCACTGTACGCTCACAATGACGGGGCGCGTCTTCACGCACGTGGGCTGACTGACACGCACGCTCTTACGCCTATGGTGCACGCACACGCGTGCAGACGCGGATCGAAGATTATTCTAAAATACTTTGTGTGGAAGGAGAGTGAGAGAAAATGAAGGAGAGGATGGGGTGACTAGGGGCGGAGATGAAGGATTCTAGACGAAGAAGATTCCTTGACCTGGTCCATTCAGGATCGCCTCCATTCCTAGTAAGTTCGACACTTTCACCAAGAACAGTCGCCATTTTATTTTATTAAGTCTTATTCTATAACCTTTATTCACAGAAAATTAAGAGAGCTGACGTAACGGCAAGTGGTTTTAGTTCTTGATATTATTTATGCCGTTTTGCTTGCTTCTTGTTGGATGGTAAAGAATAAGCGGGAAATTTGAAAGGTTTAGTACACGGGAAACTGGCGGAAGTGTATTGTATGTTTTTTTGTAGGTCTACACAGACTGTTTAAGTATGCGGTTGATGACAGTATTTATTTTTTTTCTGCTTAAAGACTCGCTCAACGTCCGGACTACCATAATATAAATGCAAATCGTGAATATAAACCTATTTGGTTCCGTATTAACGTTAGGCAAACTCTCAGGGCTCTGACTTGCGCTTCTTTAACGTCACATTCTAATGCGCATGAATTTCAATGACGAGACCTGCTACTCTGGTCCCTTCGTATACCAGACGCTCCTTTAATATCTGACCTATCGACACCAGAATATTTTCCAGCAGTCTATATAACGCGTGTTCAAAGTCTCTTTCGTAGTGAAACAATATCGCCTTTACACGTTACTTCAAATAATCATTTTCAGTCTGACCTAAAAGTGACGATAATTAATTAATAAAATGTTGAATAACTTTTACACTGTCGAGTTCGAATATTCTCACGCAAGGACCCCCACCCACGTCTCTGAAAATTTGTCAGGAATGTAATCAACGATCTCCCGATGCAGGGATAACCTATACGTGTACGAGGCATTAAAAAATTTGATGGACGTCGAACGGTCTTGAAAGCTCATCGAAAGACTCACGAGGATCTTCCAGTTTTCGTCTTATTCCAGACTCATTGAACGCAACCTGAATGGTAAAATTCTACGAACACTTTCCTCTCCATATTATATTATATCCTAAACTGGTCCTAAGACTCGTATGCCTCTGGCCCACGCACTTTATACACGCCTGTCTCACGGTGCGTTAAAATTACCGAAGATCATGCCAGAGTGGACTTATCGGAATCCCATGGGCTGTGACACGAAATTAAAAATCTTTCAAGTAAACTCAGTGGGTGGTTTTTGCCATGAACGGAGTTGAGTTTTCCTTCATTACCCAGACTGCCTCAACAGAAAGAATTTGTCTCTTTTTTTTTCCTTCTGCATACCCAGTATATTCACGCCCCGTTGGGACAATATATCCTGGGACTTTTGGCACGTGTGAAAATACGCCCTAAGACTTTTCTTTTGTCCAGGTCGACTACCACACATGTTTGGTCTATGTCACGAGCCATGAGACTCTCAAGGTTATTCCCTGTCCTTCTCTTTATTCACTTTGGCTCACGGACGATAAGATTATTTTTATACCGTATAAAGTAATGACGAATTCACCTTAACACCTACAAAAGCCAAGTTTGATGTTCAATGCGGTATATTAGAAAGACCACCCGGTATAAGGAAAGAGCTTCGCAATTCCGAACCATCCGAAAATAATTTCAATGCAAATGCACCGAGCAATGAGCGGCTCTTGCTTGTTTTTTTTTTATTAAACCTTCTGTAAATACGACAGCCCGGGCCAAGATTGCTGCGATGCTTAGTCTGTCGCTCCCTAGGTTGAAAGCACTTTTGGACGTGCGCGTGCGAGTGTCGATGCGAGCGCGTTTCTATGAGTAAGTACATGCCTACTCAACAGGCTCTCTGATTCGGTCTCTTTGAACACGTGAGAGCCGATCTCAGATAAATTCGTCTGGTGTCCAGCAGACATTTACCCGCGCGTAAACAAGTTTTATTATGCTATGACGTACCAGTAGAAGGTACATCGCATGATGGAAGTAGCCTTTAAACTCGACTACCTGATATCGCCCATAGACTTCAACGCGTCCGTAAGCATCGGGGCTTATGTAGTCCGTATAAATAAATAAACATTAATCGTGCATTGAGTAGCGAGAAATGCATTTCATATCGTACTGCTTCACTCCGCGTATACACTGGATTGCTGCTGTATGGATAATCTCTATATAACCACATAAATTAAACCGGAGAATGTATATACGAAGAAAACTGTGAAGCGATTTATACCGCAGTGTTATTAAGGGGTTGATTGATTTATTTACGTTTTTCCTTTACTGTGTAATAGTTTTTATTAAATAGCTGACAGTTAATTCTAACCTCCTGTCTACACTTGATTAACTTCTTTTTATTGACAAAAGTGAAACGGTTTCCTACCGCGTGATACACCTGGTGAATGTCAGCAGGGTGGACGTACTGCAGAAATTGGATACGGATCGCGATTGCTCTTTTTCAAAAGTTTGACAGCTTGGAAATCGGATAGCCCTATACGTGTTATATATATGCGGTCGATCGACCCCTTTGGGCATACTGTGTATATTCGGTGGGTATCCGGTGTTGTTGACGTCTGCTAAAGATTTCGTACAGCCGGTTGGAATATTTGGATTTTAGTTGTTTCCTTCGTTTCCGGTCTTTTTACGCGCGTAGATAGAGTGTGGCATTTTTGTAAGTTTTTGAATAAGTGTGAAAATAGACAAAACAGATAAAAAGGTATATTTTACAAATGGTGGCTCATTTCGATCTTTCGCCATGGAACACGTTTTGGTAGGATCAGCCTTGGCTGAGGGGCGCAGGAGAGGACGTGCGAGGGTGGCCTAAAGATAATATTTGTTGTAGTAACATCTTACCAACCACCCTTACGCATTCTGGATTTCCAAGGATGTTTGCGTCCAGGATACTTTGAATTTATGGCTCAACTCACGCAGCACCTTTATTCTTTTATATGTTTTTTTTTAGTTTCCAGTTGAAATTATGACAATCTTATCACTATAGGTGGCATTAGTTTCCTCGTTACCGCTATTATTCTTCGTCGCAGGGGTGCATGTGGGAAGGGTGCTCAACGATTCCAATAAACCGGCTAATCCGCTGGGATCCTTTGAATATATAAGTACTTTGTTATTTTATTTCTTGTCATAGAAAATAATTATATGATCGATATTATGGGCTACGAATGTATACGTTGCATTAGACTTTAATGAGTGTTTTACCAGCTTAGGTGATATTTGAAGTTATTTCAAAATTTTAAAAACAAACAAAATGTCTACCTCGCTTCGTGGGGACTTCACAATTTGTATCATCACACACGAAATTCTATTACTGTAACTTCCATACTCCTCATCGTTTCTCTCGGAAATCATTATCATTCAATTCCTCTTGTCGAAATATACGAACCAACCTTCCGAGAATCATTACCCAATATCCCATATAATACGCAAGGCAGTGATGTTATCATCCAAATTCGAGTAGCATAAATTTCCAGCATGCTACACCTTTTATTCTCAATAATATCAAGCGAAACAAAACGACCTCGATTGCCAGGGCCTTTTATGTCTTCCAAAACAGTCGTAATTCCTCATTAGCCAAAACAACCCCTCGTGAGAAAGTATTCGTAGCCCAGCATACACCTACCGTAATTATCTATATTAATCACAGCATAATCTCTATTCGTATTCCTTCAGTGTAGCAGAATTTAAATTTTCACGTCTCGATCTTCCAAGTTTCCAGAAGACTTTCCACATATATACCCAAAAAACGTTTACCCCATTCGGGAGGATCCGGGTGCTTCCATAATCTCTGCACGTATTCCTTTTGAAATACGTTACAGCTAACTACGCTACACTCGGTACGATGAAACAGCGAGAAAAGTATTACAGTCCATTATAATACCAAAATTATTGTAAGGTTTGAAACGCGCGACTCGAAAGCACGTTTTCAGAAATCGGTCAAAGTTTGCGGCACGATTGCACAAAGACTGCAGAGAGAGAGAGAGAGAGAGAGAGAGTAAAGGGGGACACGTGTTCTGCCTGGTGCAAACCGCATTAAGATCAATGCAGCGCCTAAGCGTCGCAACCGCGAAGCTAGAACATTGTGTCCTTTTTCGGTAGAGGGTGTGTGTGTGTATATATTATATATAAACGTCGCAACATTCTATTCGATCCTCGATAAAATGACAATATAATTTTTTCCTTCCCATTACCCACTTTTTCATTTATTTTTTTTTCTACGGCACGATAGAAACGAGGGTTTCTCGCTGTCAATATAGGGAAACGGTTCACTGATATAAATATAATAATTTCAAGAGTGGACCTACGGGGATGGGTTCTACGGATCTCCTCTTATCGGCGACCTTTCATAAACATTCTCTTGGTATCTGCTGTTTATAAACTGTGTCTAGACTCCTAGACAACGTGCGCTACGTGAATATCAATCACCCTGGGACTGACTGACCATATACCTCTCGCATATCCACTGAATCCTCTAGATTTTTAAATATCTCCCTTACACGAGCATCCTCGACTACTGAAGGTGGTTGACGTACAGACACCATAGGGTTGAACACGTATCCCGTCCACGCGCTGGATACCTTTACGATCCATAAAGGTAAGGAACATTGAATGCGAGAATAAGGAAGAGCTAGAGAGAGACTACAGATATGATACACACTAAGAGAAACAGGGACGCAGACGAATGAGAGCATCAAAGGATCAAAAGGAAAAATGTGCGTGTACGCACAGCCCTATGCGTATACATACATACCAATATGTGCATTAGAGGCCACCCTGGTAGCTGCCTGGTGTTTTCCAGACCTTATAATTTATAGGTGCCCGAGTTAGAAGAAGCGTATATTGTTCAAGGGCAGTGCTGGTTAGAGAATTCTAAGGGCCCTGGGTTTAATGAGCCTTTATATACGTGGGTTACTACAATGACTTGTTACGACCCTACAGAAATTAGTCGGATTTTTCTTGGGATTGGAATATTTTTTATTCATGTCGGCAGATTGGTAAATCATAGTGTATTAGATAGAGATTAATGTTCACAGTAGGAATAAGCATGGGGATATATACTTTAGTGGCTGCTTTCGGAAAATGTTCATATAGTCCGGTGCTTCTGTCCCCATAACAGACGGCCATGCATCAGTATTTTATTACCTCTTAAAATGGCAGTTAAAACCTCGCAGGTTCTTGACCTTATCTCGAGGGTGAACTTTCACGTTTTACTATATATGATAGGTTCGTTGACTCCTGCCATCGTTGCGATTGACGTGGATCATCGATATTCCACGGGTCGTACCCGGTAAATCTTTTCACAATCCCTTTGCAACTAATTTTATGGTCGTTAGGCACACGTTGAATAAAACGGTAAGCGTCCTTGTTATGTTTGTCGATGTCGGCAGAGAGAGAGAGAGAGAGAGAGAGAGAGAGACAAAAAAGTGAGTGAATCGGTGAGAAAAAAGAGAGAAGGCAGAAGGAGGAGGAGTATACAGAAAAATGAATGCTTTAGGCTCGTATGGGATGAAACCGGAAGCCCTTGATAGCGCTTCCGTTCGATTATATTATTTTTTTCTTTTTTCTACTTTTTACTTTTTTCACTTTTGTTTTTCACTTCATTATCTCGCGACTTTTGGGCACGTCCCATCGCGCCCTGTTTATGGTTCATAAACCACACGACGACGGTCATATCGATCATACAAAACAATTATATTAATACACTCTTCGTGAGTCCCTCGAGATTGGACCTCTTATCCCGTAACGGAGAGAGCCGGGTGTTAATTCGAGGATCGTGAAGACGGAAAATAATATATCATGTAATTAATCTAACTTTATAATGATTTTCTTTAAATTCTATATTGTCAATACAGAAAGTCAACGTACACTGAGTATAATTCCTCGTGGAATCTCATGGTGAAATTTACCTAATTTCTTCTTTTTTTTCTCATCTGAAAAATCCCAACAAGCATTTCTCTACGATCCGATTAGCATATACACACCTAGAAAGATTTTTTTAATGGCGGCTATCCCAGATAGGACAGCATGATAAAAATTAATGTATAAAAATCATCCCTGTGCCCGAAGAAGCGGCTTCGTGGATACCTGGTGGCACCCTTTGCCGATGGGCCAGGGAACCAAATGAAACAAATGATTGAGACGTTCGAAACCTCCCGCTACCACCGAGATAGTTTCTCGACAATGTCAGTCGGCTAAGTATTCTGAGAAATTGATCCCGAGATAGGCGCGTCCTCGGGACATTAATCTAGGGGATGCCTCGCGTCGCTGCTTCACCAAGCACCTAGACTCTGGAGCAAACAAAGCCAGCCAGGTTGCCCTATCGAATTACCCAAGTTTCCTCGGGATGGATAGTAGCTTAAGAAACTTTGTAATCTATAAGGTTTTTCATTTTATCTGCGATGACGAATGAATGAATTTATGAACCACGTACGGTAGATACAGATTAGGCATATAGATATACAACAGTAGTACTTTAACAGTTCCAATACTTGTAGTGAGTGTCTGGTAGCTTCACGTATGCATTGGAGGTGTCGTTAAATAAAAAACCGGATTCATGGAATCTTAACGACGAAATCACGAATATAGTAAAGGCTGGGCATAATGGTTTTTTAAATGACTTAAAAATGTAATTCTGAATTATACTTATTCGTAAAGATATGTCAAGCGGCGTTAAGCTGATTTATTGTGTATATTTGATAGTTGTGATATGTAATTGTTATTCTATGAGTACCCTTTGGCAATATTTTTTTCTACCTAAATCAAAATTTTGTTTAATTAAAAAAATCCAATTATTATACAAGCAAAACTCAACCAATCACGAGACAGCCTTGAGTCTATGAATTTCAATGCCTTCTCCCGTGCAGGAAGTCGCGGCACATTAATGCAGATGACATAATGAGATTTGCTCAAGTTTCTTTACCTATTTCGGCACATTTTCAAAAGAGTCGTGACCACGAAGAAATCCAAGCCTGACAAATAAAAGTTTAACGATTCCTGGAAACCATCGCGAATACATCAACAATATTTATAAAGCCAGTTTTATCAGTAAGTTTTCTAGGACTTCCTAGCCACAGTGATTCTGAGCAAACTTCATCTTACTTATCCGTAGCTAATTGTAAGACGAAAATAAAAGGACCGTGTACGGGTTCTCCATTTCTTTCTACGCTTCATTATTTCTGCCGTTCTTTATCGCGCTAGGTAGTTTCGCCACGTCGCAACTCCTTGAGAATGTCCAGGCCGCCTTATAATATCTGGCCCGAACTTTTTTTCCTGGCATAAACCCCAGCACGGAATGACCTTAAATGCCCACGTAGAGGACGCATACACAAACGCCATAGGCACTCGTGAATCTCGTGTAAGATATACGTCTCGCAAGTAATACATGTTTTGCCTCTCTGGACTCGAACTGTAGTTACGTACTTGTATGACTAGGCTTTCTGGAGCCGAACAGTTTTTCTCAAACTTGCATCGATATTGCGTTACCTTGGCGTGAAGAACTGGAAGCTGAAACGATCGATTTCACGCAACGTAACGCACACTTGCCGATCATTAAAAAAAAAAGGAAATTAACACACACACACAGAGTGAATGACGCTTTCATTATCGTTAACCAGACTGTTTTGCCAAGGGTGATTAATAAGGGTTTATTATTACCAAACTGTCTGGGAAATGCGGGCTGAAACCAGGCCTGAAATGTCTGAAAACGATTCTCGTAGAACTTTACTTAATTCAAAACTTTAGTCACTCATCTTTCTCTCGGAGCTATGGAATGGCTGTGTGTCAGATAGGAAAAAAGAAAAAAGAAAAATTGATCGGCGCAACGCGGTGGTTATTTTAACGAGGGAACTTTCACCGAGTTAAATAACCGGCCTACTCGAAATTGTATAATGCATTTCCTGACACCTTGGAGAGACGTGACGGGCGCGATGGCAATAAGGAATCCTCGTTAAGACGACACCACAAGTGCACCATTGCACGGAGCCGTGAAATGCTCTGTGGGGACCTACTTCAATTTCGAGTGTGTCTCTTGTCACTGACAGCCGTCAAGACGTGGCTGTTTGCCCTTTTTCGTCTTCATCTATTTAATGGACAAAGTCGCATTTGGACCTCCCCATCTTCTTGTTAAACAATCCGCGCTAAACAAACTCTTGTCCTTCGCCTTTCTTTTATATACCTTTTCCTTTTTTTTATACTTGGTATATTACGTCGCTTTACGCTGGTCTAAGTTAACGTCTTCATTAAGCAGCACGGTTTCGGATCGTGCGTGACGTTGATGAGGATCGTTTGAATTCTCTCAGACCCTTTGGTCTTTCTGCCTCTTATTCTACCACGTCTTCTGCATGGCTACCCTCCTGGCATTCTTTTCAAGTGGATTCACGTGAGAATATATGGAATCAAAAAATATATATATTATACATATATATATTTACATGTAAAAGTTTGCCAAATGCCGTATAGATTACATGAAAAATGGCAAAACTCTCGAATTTTGACAATTTTCATGAACTTTTCTTCTTTTTACTGAATATTCGCTGCGGTGTCTCTTTCGAAGTGGAAACTTTACACGAAAGGTATTCCGAAGCTGCTGGATTAATCGTTATTAATAATTGCCTGCGATTTCCCTTGTATTCGTGTTTCCAGAATTTCAGATATGCAAAAAGGGTTGCGAGCGAATAGCCTATATGGCAATTGGTGGATATAACAGTGAAATGCATCGGTTCGAATTGGCATCTGGTTTTGCTCTTCTACCGTGGCAAATAATATGTCTATCAATTCCAGCCGCGTTTGCGCCTTTCTCCACAACGCTTTATTCCTCGTGTATCATCCACTTTATACTTGCTATTGTTAGGCACAATTGGTTACAACGAGAACGGGAAAGAAGTTTCATTCAGAGCTCTGGCAACAGTTATTATGCTAAATGTCTTCAATTAAGCAAACGGTTCTCAACCTAGTACTTTCTTGTAATAGAGCTTGTCTCATTTCTCAAAGAAATCATACATGTCCTTTTATACATTTTGAGAAGTGAACTGATCTTGAAAGATAAATAGCCTCTCAAAATGTCATTACGCGAATCAATTTTTCTTTGGTTTTCGTATCTGCAGATTTGTTATTTAATTCTAAATGTTCGACGAGTATGGTGATATTATTTTTTATTTGAATATTAATTATAGTATTTTTTTTGTTGACAAAAAGTAAGATATGCTAATTTTAGTAAGTCCTTTAGGTTGAGCACCTAGCCTCATAATCGACACTCCAAGAATGCGGGGAATGAACGTGTATTTCTCACGCCTAACTATTACCGTGTCAGCCTGGTCCTGAGTTACTGTCGCAAGTTGCGCAATTTCGTGGAGGGACCTCCGTTGCATTCGGTCACGTGAATTTTCGAGAGGGGCCACCGGGTCACGAGAGGTGAGTTGAAGATGGCGCTATATAGCATGCACAAGAAAAACAATAAAATCAGATAAATTCAGCAGAAACACCCGGCGCGGACAATATCTCTCGTTGTCGTTAAAAAAATCACTGACAAGGCGGATGCATCTCTTTCTACGTACGAAAAATCTCGAAGAACCCTGTATCGTCTCAAAGCTGTTATAAAAGTCCATGATGTCCATCGTAAAAATCCGAAACCCTTTGTCAGGCACTCCAGGAAGGAGGCGTAGGTCTTTTAGTTATAGCCCAGAAGAGAAACGCAATGATGATATTTACGAGAACACCCAACGCTCTTCAAGATGGTTTTTCGAAAAAGTCCGAAACAAATATAGATATAGAATTTCGTACAGTTAAACGTCTGGCGCCTCTAAGATATCGAAGAAGTGGCTCGATTTTCAAAGCTGGTTCTCGTCGTTCGCACACCTAAAATATTTCTCGCATATATCCGTAAACACTCGAAAGACTATTTTTTTTAAATTTATGACTTCTGAAACGTCCTGTTCAGCCTAAGGATACCGATTGCAATGGGCAGTGGAAAGATAAGAATTTGAAGGACGGATTCCCAGTCGTCTGCAGAGAATGCGAGAGGTGCCGATAGAGTGTCGAGTCTCGACGATCATGAAAGAATCTAGGCGAAAGGGTCAACTCGTGAGAGTAAGTAGTAGGATAGTAAAGGAGCTTAAAAGAATCGAGCAAAATTCATTTGGTGAAGCCGAGCCGTGGTTTTTGGCAAAGGGGAACGAGCGCATCTTCACCCGTTACTTCACGCTCAAATTATACGCACCCTTATCTCGAGAGTTGAAATAAGTTCGGCGCTTTCCCGTGAATTTATTAGCTCGTCTCGACCCTTCGAGTAAATAAATATCCAAGGTATCTCTTACCCTCTCAGGGTTAAATCTTTCAGTCAGGCCGTTTGAGGCTACACAGAGGGAGTGTAGAAAAAGTCATTAGATAAATTAACAAAAAAAAATAAAGACGAAGAATCAATTTTTTTTATTACGTAATTTACGGATTTTTATATCGTAGACCCCTAAACACTATAACGACCTATGCATATCTAATTCTACCATACGAAATCCGTTATTTTTACGGATTTCTTTGTTCCAGTATTAATATTTTCTGAGACATTTTTTTTAACCCTCTTTTATTAATCCTTACTCGCCTTCATACTGTTACCTCACATTTTCTCTTTGACTCTAGTCATCACCTATCTTGTTTTATCAGTTCCAGAAGATTGCAGAAATTGGTATGATGATTTCGTGGGTGTACTATATCTCGAGAATAAATAACGAGCGCGTGCACGTAGCAAAGCCCTCAAAGCAAGAAAGATAATTCTCGCTCGTCCGACCGAGATTTATTGCGCCGCTGTGCCTCTCGCGCTTATCAATTTCTTGTTAAGCGCTCATCTAGAAACGCTAATTATATGGCAAGGATGATGTCGGGATTTTTATTGTTCTGCAGACGGCAGGCACCAGAACGCGCCGCATAACTCTTCGTGCTCTTTATGATTTTCTTTATTGGTCCCATGAACAATATTTTTTATTCCATCCACTTTTCCACTGTACAATGGAATTTTCATAATCGTAAGAAATCATAGAAAAATACTGGTTCTTTGTGTTTTTTTTTCCATTTATTCCTGAATGACCCAACGCTTTCGTCACTGTGACGTCGTTGGCTTTTCACTAGAATGAGAATGAGGACAGTTAAAGTTTTGTTTGGACCATAAATGCTGGGAAAGAATATTTTGAATATTTATAAAAATTCCAGATACTCTTTAAAAGTTGTTTTAAATCATTTTTTATTTTATTTTCTTCCAATCGACTGTTGCCATGGTAACGTCTTCTAGGACGTTTCGAATGAAATTCACCGTGGGCGGCGGCGAATTCGGCGCACAGGGCCAGCACTTACACTCTTTCTTCGAAAAAAAAGTGGCCCGACTACTAATTGTGGTTATTTTAAAGGGCCTCGAGGTACCAATGGAAAGAAATAAGCAGTATCCGCCAATAGGAGTGGCGATTTAGACAAATTGACCAATCCAGACTAAACTTAGGAAGCCTTTATCTCGCTGGGTGGTAATTATCAAATTAACTTAATATTTACGGATGGACTTAATGTGCACCCTAAACTAAACAGATGTGGCATATTTATTATATTTTATATTTTTATATGCGTTCTCCTTAATTTCATGCTCTATGATTCATATCTTTATTTTTTGTTTCTATCTCTACGCGAAAAACTACCTTATATACTAGATTACGCGATAACAACCTACATATGTAATGTTTTCTGCTCTCCGATTAAAATCTACATACGTTGTATATTAATCAGGCATTTAATTATTTGATCCTTTGACTAGGGGGAGAATTTCCTAAGATGGTATATATATATATATATATATAAGCCCCTTTCACTGAGGATCTCGTCTTCTCAAACTTTGTTCAATTTTCCCTTCAGTCTTCGTAATTTTCAAAACCGTTGTTTGTCACCCCAAGGAATAATTATATAAGCCCCGTGTCATCCTAAGGACTGCATGGTATCGGCGTTAAAACACTTTCCCTAATAAAAAATTAAAACTAAATAAATGATACTCCAATTGCACCATCATATTTTAATTATACCCTTTAAACGAAAATCCCTGAAAAATGAAAGTCCTGAAAATTATCCATTCCCCTCAAGTCTATACCAAAGAGAATTCGCAATGGGAATCTTCTCGTGAAATTGATCGGCTCGATTCTCGAATCTTATCTGTACTGATAAGTACCGACCGCCAGAATAGTTTTCCGGCTCTCGCCGTATACGTCATGTCATAAATTCTTAAGGTGAAATAGCGGTAGGCAACTTCCGACCAATTGCACCCTCGCTTACCAAATGGCACTGCGAGTGAGTTGTGGCGCAGTTCACGAGGCTGCGAGACTGCCAAAAGAATTGTAGAGCACAAGAATCTATATCTACTACTTATGTAAAGGATTTCAAGTCCCTATCTATAAAAGTATATATACCGTATATGTACAAACGACTTATGCATCAACGCGATAGTCCGTGATACACAATCACAGGAAAATATTCCGAATAGTCAGGATATTACAAATATATTATTATCTTGTTTACCTTTGAGTAAAACCGCGAGTTTTCATTGCAAGCCAGTCAGTTTTGAAATTCCCACGCAAAGATTGCTGCCGGAGCGGTTTTTATTCTGTACAAAGCGCATTGCTTCCCGAAACTCATATACGCCAACCAACGTACATAAACATGAATACGCTTTAAGGGGTAGATTTGTCTTTGATCTTACACCGGTTCATGTATTTCGCTCAAGTAGCAGGTGTCGTATAAATAAGGATTGTAAATCCCGGTCTCTCTGTTCGTTCATTCCCTCTCTTCTATCCTTACTTGTAATTCCAGGAGGAATTTCCTCCTGGCATTCATTATGCACTGCCATCTGTACCTACAGACATGGAATTATAGATATCAGTCAATCGGCTTGTTTAAAATCTTTCCCGGGCTTTGTAACAATTTCATCCTGCGATTACGTATCACGGTGTTCATATAATTTACATAGATCTTCGGGGACCTACTCAGTATACAATAATAGTGAATTCGTATAGGGTTTCTCGGATTTTCCAAGGATCCCAGATAGCACGTGCCGCGCACGCCGAATACAGAATCCTCGTCTTATACCTGAAGCTTTCCGAGCTGGAGTCATGAAAACGTGGAAGTTTGGTGTGGCACGTTTAACGTGCCACGCGGTCGTATAAAATTACAAAGGGAAACTGTAAATCACTTATGAAAATAGCCTGCTCATTAATAAGGTACTCTACGGCCGAATGTGGAAGCCTGCAACCCTCTCGATTGCTACCGTTCCTAGCAGTAAGCAGCAGCCAGCATTCGTCTCACAACTGGCAAGCTACCAAGTCACGAACAATACTCGAAGGAATTCCAGTACGTTTTCCATTCAGCCAATTGAAGATAGCTGCTACCTCTTTCTGAAAAATGTTATGTTCTAGGGAAATGGTCGGTGCTTTACTTCATATTGCTGTGTACCAACTTTCTACGACGAAAAGAGTAGATATCCTTCACTCTAGTTTTTCAAAGGTATACTCATTCTGCCACATTCGTCCATTATGACTCTTCTCTCCATTTTTTCTTTGTTCTTCTCTTTTTAGCTCGTTTTTTCCCTCTTCTCTCTCTCTCTCTCCTCCTTCTTGACACTTCTCGCGATATTCTATGCAATTAGGTGAACGCATCAAGGGAATCTGCTTGCGTTTCACGCCGTCACTCCGGGGCCTTTTCGGGATGGCCACGAGTTAATGCGTTTGCCGGAGTCATTAAGGGCGCCTTGATGCTCGGCAAGTTCTGCGAATATACATTATAATATGGCGTTCTCTCATCTTTTTCTTTCTCTCGCTCTCTTTCTCTCTTCGCTCCTCTTTACTGCTGGAATAATTTTACCAGAATATCTACATCCTCCATTCGGGATCGCTTGAGAGATCGTACCCAGCTGCCCCCTGATCGTTTCTCAGAAATGATACGGCCGAGATTAGCAAGGCAGACTTAAACCCATCCAGGAAGTGACGGACCTCGGCCCAATTTCTCCTTTACGCTCTCCTGAATGTCTTCCTATACAGTATTAGGTCCTAGTATCAGTTAGCTCACCGACGCTCTTGAGTTGACAGTAGCTCCCTATGAAATTTCATTGACTCGGCCTCCCTTGAACGACTTCGTGCTCGAGTGACACATGGTGAACATCACGAAAGCGCACGATCAGCGCAATCGGGATAACGGGAGCCTTTATTTAGGACGGCAACACATAATAGAGCTCGTTACGCCTGTTAAATATCTGCCGTACCGATCGTTTTCACAGAGACTATAAATACACCTTGAGTGTGTATCTATCCTGATTACTTCTTATTTTAGATTTGCAGTCACGCACTGCATGTGCATTTAGTAATTGATTAGCTACTTGTCAAGTGCAACGAAAAAGTTAAGTTTACCCTAATTATCGTCCTCTTGTAACTCCGTATTGTACTTTTGCAGGGGTTGAGAAACACTGACAAATGAATTTACACACAGGGTGCACGTAACGACGCGTAATAATCCACGCGGTAGTAACAGGGCGCGTATTTATAGGTAGCCGAAACGCGAGATTGCCGCCTGAAGGGTTTTCGAAAATAAAAGGGATTTTTGTAGCCATACCGTGAAACCACATCATTGGTCACTCGGCAGCCTTTGAAAGTGGCACCATTATTCTTGCCCCATGCATGTGTCAAAGCCACGAGTGCTGTGCTTTTGAGTCCATTCTTTAAACTATCTGAAAGTCCTGGTTTTTTTAGTTCCTTCGATTTATAAAAGAAGACAAAAAATATTGCGTGTTCCGAAAATTAATTCTTTCCACGACAGTATCAACCTACAAAAATATCCAGGAATTAGTTTTAAATATGCATACCTGAATGAATTATACCTCAACGCTTATCGATCTTTGAGAATATTTAAAAAATCATCGTGCGGTTTGTTTATCCATCGAATTGAGCCGGGAACAATGTTTGGCAAAACAAACTGTTGGTAGGGGTGACCTGAAGCTGTGTTAACAGGAATTTAACTGCTCCTTAGTTAACGCCCAGTTAATCCCTGTACCTAACTCCATTATTTCTCCAGTAGACTCCAGATATTGCTAATTAATTGAAATTTCATTAAGATACGCTGGTAAATTAACCGAGCGTTAATTAAGGGTATATAAGGGACCCGGACCTTAGCTATTATCAGAGAGATAGAGAAAGACAGAGAAAAGGAACTGCGTCATACATGCGGGTTAATCAAGAGAAATAAAAAAGTAGTAACCGATTCTGAAAGGGTGAAGGACAGAAACAAAATGAAACTGAAGTCTTAGTTAAAAGAAACCGGTGACTGGTAACATTGCTACAGCACTGCGATAAAATCCCAGAAATACGGCTGGAAGAATCCGCAATTTTAATCCTGCAAAAAATATAGCTACATTGCTTGCTGGGACACGCTGTAGTTTCGCGAGGAGGTCAAATTTCGAAGGGGGTTGGTACTGCACGTTGCTGGATGCCCGATTCGGGGGTTGGTCGTAAGCGTGCACGGCTAACGGAATGGATGGAACGGGCGGATCTAGCAAGCACTTCCTTTGTGAAATAGTTTTTTCTGGGTTAAACGCGGCTGTGGCCGAAGGGCGTAAAGAAATGTCCCGCGAGAGGGAAGAACTGTGCTGCAGTGAACAGGAGAGTCGCGAATCGGGGATATGAGAGTGGAGAGAGAAAGCTGATACAAACAGAGAGAAAAAGAAACGTAGCAAAAACCGATAATTAATTCGGTCACGTCGTGGCCTTCTATTTGATAAAAGCTCTTTCCTTTCCTCGAGGTCCTTACAGTGCTTTGTCCTCAACTTTCTCAAGTTCAATTACATTTTCTCTCTCCCATCCCTCCTTCCCTATCGTGCTGAGGTATGCTTTTTCCAAAATGACCAATACTGCTTGAAGAGATCAAAACTTTGGACCAGTTCTTCGTTTCTACAAAAACACTGATGTCTTTATAGAAAAACAATCAGAGAAAAATGTCAGTTTACCTAAACTCAAAGATCCGTTTGTTGTCATTGTTGCTTTCTGTTTCGAACAAAGCTCGTGTCGCTTTTTTCTCATTTCCGAATAAACTTTTTTTTAACTCAAAACTTTACTCTCCTCGTAATGAGACGTATGGGTATACTGATGTAAAAAAAAAACAAAATGTTGACTACTTTGTAACGAGTATCCCTTTAATATTTGCCTCTCTTTCATGATACGAGTCACTATCTACTGTCCTAGTGAAGCCCTTTTGGTACAGTTTTCATGACAGAGTAATCGCAGCATGAAATTTCAGTTTCACGAAGTCACCCAACTCACTGAATTATGGAACTTTTACTTTTTGTGTTACGTTTACTTTTTCCACGATATTCTCTCTCAGTCGACATTCTAAATCGTTCGACGTTAAACATACATACAAGTCCATGTGGTGACAAAGTATAGCGATGGACAGAGAGATCCGTAAATTCTTGTACGATAGACAACTTTTCTAGTAAGCAAACCCGGGAAGTTTTTATGTTGCCACTTTTAGCCACCTACATGTGTATAAGTACTATATATTTCATTTGACATGAATACAAATTTCTAGTTGTTTTACACCTTTTTACCCAGTCCACTGGCTCTGCTAAAAACTTTTTCATAAGTTTAACTTCCTACTTTTATCTGACGAAGGAATTCTTACCCACGAATTCTGATGTACAAGGGTGATATTACGTCGAAGTACAGACCACCGGCGGCTCTTTGCTCTACAAAATCGAAGAGCTTTCCAGCGCTTATCTTCTCAATCCGATAGCACAATTCCTAATCGCTCGTCCCGATGCGATATTGAATTCAAAAAATCCTCTGTAATCCATGACAGAGGCTGAATTTTCCAACAAATAACATTTTGGGACTAGCTGGCGAGTTGCGATACAGGAGAAAAAAAGAGCAATTAATTCTCTCCGCTTTTCTCCACGTAAATAATTTTTTACGGATATCGAATGATTTAATCGTTGAAATAACAGGTAGCTGATGATTATCTTGATTTTCACGAAATATGATTGTTCGGTAGGAAAATAACGTCAGGCGTTTCGATTGCATGAGAAAACACGTAGCTACGGCGGTAGAGTCTCGGCGACATTCAATTTAATTTCAAGCCGGCGGAAATTAAAATCGATCAATGTCGTATCTCAGTAGATCGTCCGATATTGGTTAGTATGAAGTCACCTATATAAATAATGACGAGTCAAAATTCAATTGCTAGATTATTTAGGTCACACGCGCCATCGCCGATTAGTCATTGATCGTATTTTCGGAGCGTAACGATCGCACGATTCGGCCGGAAGTCATTTAGGGACATCATTTGCGAATTGCGCGCTCGATTTTCCTGGTTTATTCAATAACATCCCTTTGACTGTACGAGTGCTCGAGTCTAATCGAAACGCTTGCCGATTTCAATTTAGACTGATAACGATCTTACGTGTCAGCTGACTAAATTGAATTCGACCTAGTGTGAGCGGAAGTTGTCTCGAAATTGCCTAAGAACGAATTGCGCAGCGTTCGATAGACGAAACGACCTTTTAACGCTTTTGACTCCTGTGAAACGATTCTTAGGAGTTCCATTTTCCTTTCAAGCCACACACATGCGGGCAGGATTCATCCTGTTATTTTATCACGCTTCATTGCGTTTTCTCCCTCTCTCCCCCTTTTTTCATCCCTTTTACTGTTTCCCAAGCTCTTCTAGCTGCTTTACCGAAAAATTGGCCGTTCCGAGTTACAAGTTCGCATCAAACTTTTCCACAAGTTCCTTGGAATATCGAGGCAGAGGCAGGTTCACTGATGAATTTTTAATTTGTCCATAGTTTGTCCTTGAAATCCTCCATAATATTTTTGGTCGTTTGAAAAACCTCCCTTAGCAGTTCATATTCTATACGTTACCAGGAAATCCAAAAGTTATCCAAAACTACTCTCATCTTACTTCTATCCAGAATGATATAGTCCGTGCCTCTTAGAGGATTTAATAGATATAACCTAATGCCAAGGAAATGCTCGTTCCGCGCACCTAAAAAAGCACAGGGTAAACTTCCACAGGAAAAGTTTGAGTTTACGTACGTATACATACCTACTAACTTAACCTAACCTCGAAGTGAAGAACTTCACGAAAGTGTAGGCAGAGAATAGAACAAAAATCTTGTAGGGTGGTTGAAATTCGAAAAGCAGCGTCTGTAAAGTTACTGGTAAAGCACACTGTGGAGTACGCAGCAAAAGGGTTAGAAACTGTAAAGTTTGCGGTGACCGAAGAACCACTGCTCATCCCTTGCGGCATGATAGCCAGATAGTAATAAAGCTAAGCCAAGGCATTCGGAACCCCCTACAACCCAACGAATGGAAAGATGGTTTCGCGAGAGCCTCCATCCTGCTTTGGCTTTACGGCTTCTGGTTGAGAAGCACTGTTCGTACTTGCGGTTGGTAGGTCTAAAGCTAGGCCGTAGCAAGCAGAGCCTGTCAAGATAGAGGAAATTGTTTCATAAATCAAGACCTTGCCTTACGTTACACTAACCCTTGTATATAGCTTCAGTTGCTTACCTCCTATCTGTAGAGGGTGTTCCATATGATCCGTATATACCAGAGTCTATATGAATTAGAACTGTGAAATTGAAGTTGCCAATCGTAAATATAGTAAACAATATCTGCTATAATTTTTTACCGGAAATATACATATATATATATATAGGAGAAAGGAAGGAAATATGACGTAAGGGTTGCGTGAGTAATCGACGCCCACGGACACGCTGCCTAATGCATTTAGTTATATGGGCGGGGTCAGTTCTCGCGTAATCTTGAACTTTGTCGTAACGGTATTATATTTTATGAGACACGAAGTCCTATAACCCAGTACCTCCTTTCGAGCACTGGATAATATGCATAAACGGATTGTCCCACAAACTTGTAAGGGTTAAGTTTACATAGGGCGCTCGTTATAGAGATTGCCGTTACGTCTTCGTAGCAGCCGGTAGTTATATCTATATATAGACCGAGTGGGATATTCTGAGGGCAATCGGCGGAGAATATCCCGTCATCGAATGGACGTCCGACATCGAGGATTATACGAGGAAATAGTTGTACGGAACACGGAAGGAAGGTAATGGCTCGGCAAAGTGGTACGAAAGTTCCTACCCGGGACGCAGGAGTTTTGAACGTTGAAATTGAAAGTTTAAAAACTACATGCCGCGGCATCTGAAGCTTGAAAACTCTCGGGTATTCTCGTCGCTAATGATACATTAAACACTTTAGTACGTCCTTTCAGCCAGTTGATTAATATACGCTTAATAATTAGGATCGGTATGAACTAAATTTTAAGTTTAGTGAATCTTTATGGTAAAACACTATTTGTACTTGGAATATAGAAATGATCGTAATATCTCCTTCATACACGGTGCAAGAAAATTTTTAAAAAATTACGCAATTCCTTTATTTGTTTATTATTAGAAAATACCTTTGAATAAAATCGCTCAGCGTCCTCCAGTTGGATATTCAAAACTGACGATTTTTCGCGATGTAACGTTTCGACTTCTTCGTATATAAAGTTACAGTAGTAATTCCATACCTATGGTATGTACGTTCACGAGTCAAATGTATTTTAGAGGGGCCAACTTTATGTGAGTTTCAAAGTAAATGAGTCCCCTAGAAGTTATATTTTTACTAGTGGATAAACTATACTTCTCTTACTCTCTTTTCTTCGCAGTACCTATAAAATCCCTAAGTTTCTTCCTGAACCTTTGATGTTGTCCAGCATGAAAACTCTTTGGCCTATTTTCAACGAACGAATTATCGTCGCACGAGACTTGCACGATCGCACGAACTAACCTTCTGCTGACGAAATGACAACCGTTTGTTGATCTCCGATATTAAAATTCTTATTCTCATACAAATTTCAATCCTCGTTCTTTAAGAGATTCTCTAAGATTTAGTCTGAAGGAGATTCTGTCGACGCATGTGCGTATACACGTATATCTATACAACCTATAACTAAATATTTCCACACTCTTTGATGTCTTAACATTAAATTTTCTTTTTCGCTGTTTATAAGCTACCATTCATTATACTCACTCAGTTGTACGAGCATGGTATTTCGATATGTGACTCACGAATCTCGTATCGTGTATCATCGTGTATCATCGTG
>JARPRG010000496.1:1151408-1172493 GCA_031001745.1 Hartigia nigra | reverse complement strand
ATCGTGTATCATCGTGTATCATCGTGCACAGTCGTACCCTAAAGCTATTTTGGTACACGTGTAGTCCGATAACGTTTCTCTCTCTTATGTACCAACCATTCACTATACCTGATACTATACGAGCATAACGGATCATTCATGAAACTTTCACATGTTCAAGCCCCAAGATTAATTCAGTGTGGTCGTTAAATAATTCAACGCTAATAATATTCAATAAAACCTAAGAATACTAAATGCAGCTATATTCCTAAGTCACAGTTTCTTTTCAGTTCTCCTCTCTCGGCTCATCATGCAAATCATTAAATAATTTTGTCCATAGGCGTACTATAGAAACTGGCTCAATTCATCTTTGTTTTTTTCCGACCTAAAGGAACAACCAACTAATGTCCATGGTACAGATCTAATGTAGCTCATGCATCTCACGATCCGACGTATGATCGGCTCTAGGATTAGGCATATAGTGTGTTTGTATTTCCAAGATTCAATGACTCCCATCACGGTGCAGTGTTTTTATGTACGAAGAGGAGGCACTAAGCCAATTTATATTCATTGGACTGACAGTAACTCTGGATCAAGTAAGTTTCTAAAGCCTCTTGGTCATACCCAAACATCATGAGTCCCTTTTGGGTTGCGTAACATAGCGTCCCTGAATAATTACACGCGCGCCCATCCGCGTGCACGACACATTCCAAGAGGGATTCGACTGTACGAGCCAGACGGATAGACGCCTAGTAACGATCAAAGCTCTATCGAATACCAGACCTCAGGCGACTATAAACAAACTGGAAGATGAGCACTTTACTGATAAATCACATTTTCCATCCGGTATAGATTCCACCCATGTATTAAATTCCCTGGAACCACCCACGCTAAATGACCATGGGGAAATAATGATTGTAGAACAATTTTAAATTCCAGGCCAAAGATCACAGAGCATCTCTCATTATGCGCAACGGTGTCTCGTGGGTACACACGTAATTTCTCCTGAACGGACTTTAATATGTCGGCAATTCATTTATATCAGGACTACAAGTAAATCTGCACTCTAATCTCTTTTCTACGAGTCTGCGTAGTATTCACGAGTGAAGTCACACTGCATCTCAATGGGAGTGCAGTGCAGTCGGTTATGATACATTTAAGTGCACTTCCGTTAGTGGAGCAGTTCAACGAGACGCAGGTCCGTGTGTGGAGAAAAGAACGTCTCTAAGGAGAAAGGGTGAAGGAAGTGAAGAAAAGTATGTATTAAGGTGGATACGTACATATGCGAATATAACGTGTTAACATAGACATTCAGCACATATATATATTTTTGTTTAACTATCTATGTAGATATGATGAATATCATTCCAGCTGCCTACTTATTTCTCAGGGTGTAAGGAGTCACGCGGTAGGGGTAAGGGCTCCTCGCGGGGTCGAAGAGCTAGATGGAGGGCTTCTCTAACACGCAGCTCACTACCATAGGGCGGACTTTAGTATTGGTGGGTCGATCGGTATCTGGGTCGCGGGTTTTGGCAGTAGACCCACCCCTTACCATTCTCAACTCCCCACCCGTCGGACCTACCTCTATAGCATCGCCACAACCATCCTACTCCCGCACTCTGGATATAGTCACGCAAATTCATATTTTTTGCAGCTCCGATTGCGCAGGAAATCGTAGCCTCGCGAGACGCATTCGGAGATTTAGTGAAATAGAGAAATAGAGGATGCTGGAATTGAAGTGGGATTGAAGACAAAAAAGCGTAATACTATTATATGACCGAAAATATAATTGAATTGCGAAATCCTGTGAATTATAAAGTCACAACTGCAATAGACTGCAGGATATAATTCATCTCGGCAAGTGTCAGTTATGAATTTCTCGCACAGATGGTCAGCTTATATTTTTCGCAAATAAATATAGCGAATTATCTTCGTGAAAAAATGACGTTTAATAATACTCCAATTAAGGCCCAATTTGATCCGATGATCAAGCGGCTTTAATCTAGGGAAATCCGTAGTGGCAAATGATGCGACCAAAATTTCCAAAGATCAGAATTCGTAAGCGGCTCTTGTGGGTATGTGTTGGCTCCCCACTGCATCACGCACTGCGGAACGATCGCAGCTGCTTACGATCTAATTTAACGGATATGAATTTTCTACAACGCGCATTATCGTTCGTTGTGAAGACACCTTACGAGTTAGTGATTATAAGACGTCGCTTTCTAACATTTAATCCAAATTGCCTCTAAAATAAAAATTTACAAGGCACAGCTGCTAGAAGTCATCACCATCCGTCAAGAAGCTTCCTTTTTAGCTGCTGGTCTTTCTTCTATTTTTTAATGTATCGTTCTATTTCTTTATTCGTCTCCATTCTCTGCCCCATGTACTGCTCTCCTCCTCTTACCGTATTTCATCAGTGCCCACGGTCGGCATCCCCCGCGTTTTTATTAACCTCATTCCGGCGCGTGTCAACGCAAGGGAACGTTATCCCTCATCCGCGTGGGCGTTAACACGTGTCTTCTTTTGTACATTTCGATCGCACGCTGTGTTTTGTATTTAGGTTGAGAAATGCAGACCGGGTTTGTGGCCCATTGTAAAACAGAGCAGTTATCTTATGGTCCCATCTTCGGTTTCCTCACGAAATAAAAGATCGACAACTCCATATAGCTATATACTACCGAACGCTTCCTACAACCCGCCACATAGATTAAACGCGTCTGTATTCTCTTAGCAATCACTTTCTAAAATCTTACGCTAGTCTTTGAATTTTCGATGATTTTATTTTTTCTTGTGCACCGCCATCCAACGCATCTTCGAACCACGTTTTTAATTGAATTAGTCGAGGTGCGACCTGTGGTTGAAATTGAGACGCCGAATTAACGGTGAACCATTAGATCCCGTGAAATTGGTATACCTACCTGGAAGAAGCGTAGAAAATCATCGAAAAGGATTGGTTTTGGTCCAGGTAATTGCTATTTCAAGAACATCTCACTATTTCGAAAGAAATACATAAACGGCACCTATATGTATACATATGCATGTATGTACCATGAAACGATAGTTTTTAATTAAAACAAAAAACTCATATTACATGCCTTAACGTGGGATCAGCGAACCGCTTGGTACTTCGGAATCCTGCTCAATCCCGGAAGCTGCGCTTGAAACAACGTGGAACGACTGACATTAAACATTTAACTGTCCTCGATACGTAGGTTTTTAGTGTCTTCCCTAAATCCATACCAAAAAATGCGAAACGTCCTTTTCGTTCCGACGGATGATTTTTTTACTCTCTCAAAGAAGTTTTACAACAGCCGACTTTTTTTCTACTCGATTAAATTTTTCTCCTGGATCAAGAAACATCGGAATGTCTTTTTGATTAGATTCTTGCTGATACTCAAGATATTAGGCACGCGACATAGCAAATGCACAACGTCATATTGTCCTGTTTAAACTTTAAATAAACTAGCAATCATCTGAATCATCCAACTACTAGTCGTACGTACTTTGGCTCACTCACAAGACTCGCTGTCGTCAGTCTATCGAATCGTCTCAAATGTCAAATGCACGTTTTGGCAAGTCGCGCTAAATTTTACGGACACTGCAAAAACAGCAGCAGACAATTTTTCTCTGGTCTGACAAGACTTGACGAAGTGCACGCGTTCATTTCGTATTTAGCCAACAATTGGCAAATGTCAATTTCCTTAGAACAATTTTGCGTTCGTGGCACTAGCAGAAATACAATATTGCGCGTTGTTATTTCAGGCCCAACAACCAATGCTCGAGAAAGCTTATACCTCGTTAGACGATGCAGATCAGATTAGTGTGATTATAAGAAGAGCCCTAAACCTCTCTCTCTCTTTCTCTCACAGTATCTCTCTGATTAGTCAATTCTCTATACCGATCATCTCCATACTTCCACTGTTTATCTTGGACTGGTCTCTTCCAATCGAGACTATTTGCATGCGACCACTTTAATAGTAAGTCCATTCAGTACTAAAAGCGTACGTACTAAAACAGCTGGTAATCCTATAAGAGTAGTATAGTCTCGATAAACTCTAGAACGCGTCTAGCTATTTTCCATTGTAAGAATTATCGCAGTATTTATCACAATAAATAAAGTAGATTCGTGGGTCACTGCACTCCATACAACACATTATTTTCACCGGCAGTTCTTAGGGGATATAAGGCGATTTCCCTGTTTCTTATCAGCCAGAAGTATTGAGTCAGATATTCCTCCTAGTCTTTCTTCTTATATCATACAAACTTCGCATTATATGTCCCCACGCCAAAAGCCACTGAAACGCTTGAATTCGCCTGAAATTTTTATTGGCTCGCGCATCTCATAAAGAAAAAACCAGAGGCAAGATTAAACGTAGAAAGCAAAGATAAAAAAAGATAATTAATAAAATAGAAAAATTAACGCGTCAGTCCAAAAAAAATCTGTAATGTACGCTCTCTATCGACCTGAAATTCGAGGTTCATTTTTCTTCTTCGCGGAGCTTTTGTTTGATCTGTCGGCACGTTGAATCAGACCATGATAAGGATTATTTCGACGAACCAGAAGAAAAAGGGTACAATGCCATATACAGGTTCCGTTGCGTTCACAGTCCACGTAGAGCACATAGCTATAAATGCAAGCATAACAGAGAAATAGAGTCCGGATACAGTGACGAGCTTTTAACATTCTCGCATTTTATATCCTTTGAGAAGTTCAGTGAGTTTAGATAGCTCAGCCAGTTCCCCTTTAACTTCTTAGGTTGGCTAGTCGATTGTAGGTTGTAAGGTACGAAGGCTACAGGATGGGATAGCATACCCTGTTCGAACCTCGACACGGTCGATATCTATTAGGTAGGTAGGTAAATAGGTAGGTAGGTAGGTAGGTACTGCACTGGGAGCTTGTCCACGTTGGATCTTATCTATTACGTTCATGCTCGACTTCTTTTCAATAATAACTGCACCGACTATCGAGAAATTTTAAATTTCACTTACTTACTTACCACAGACTTATGCGAACAGCCTAATGCTATACTGTTGTTATCGACGAGACACGGGAAATAAAAATTATCGGGTACTGTGATTCATAACTGGGAAAATAAATTATTTTAATTTGTTAAGCTATTAGATTTATACTTACGTAATATTTGTGGTGCAGGGACATTTCATCGCTTGCGGGAACGCCCTTTCTCTATGGAATGCTTGTAAATTGTTGTTTGCTTTTCAGTAGCTTTTTATGGGAGAATCGTCTATATGTATACTCGTTTAGATTAACCGTATAACTTCTTATATGATTTCTTATTATTTTTATCTTTTTATTGTCTTTCGATTATGTCTTCTCGGTTTTTTTATTTTTCCCTTTTTCTTTAGTTTTCTTATATAATTTCTTTAGAGCAAGTTAGCCCAGTCTTAAAGTAACGATGAGCCTTGGTATGTAAACAGCGAGACTGTCGCACTTGCATCTCCTTTGAAAACGCATCTCAGTTTCTCACGATCAATAGGATTATAAATTAGTCTCTTAGTTTCCTTAGGTATAATGTTATTGTCGTTATTGGATTTATTGTCGTGAATTAACGCTCTTTAAAATTATTTACAGTATTATCACTTTTCATTTTTGCCTTCTCCTTCAATCCAGTTTCTTATGCAATACTGAAAAATGTGTCACTTTCCGTAACGAAAACGAATAATACAAAGCGATCGAGTCCTTGCGGATTTTAAAGATTGCTCGAAATAATTTTCCCAAGTTTTAACGGTCGTTTGGAAATTTTATTCATATCTTTCATCTGCATTCTTTTCCTTCCTTCCTTTCTTGTCATTAGCGGATACATGAAAAATGCATCCTTGTCACTTAATAATTCATTTCCCTCCTGAAATAAGCACGCGTGACAAGATCCTTTTAGCGAATATTAAAAGTCCCAAGACTAGATAGGAGAAATTTTCGCTGTCTCATGAAAACGATAGTTCCTTGTCTGGGTGCGTTACGGTACGTGAAATCTGTAAGTTTATCGCGCGATCCATATTTTGCAAACCACCGTAACCTCCTATATCTCCTGTCCCATTTTCAGGTTTTATCGTGTCTCCTTCTCCTTCTCCTTCGTAGATTCGCCAAACCGATTGTTCTCCCACAAGTTCCACTCACTTGGTCTCGCTCGTTTTGCGAAATATTCGCCGCTCCTTCATGTCGCATTATCGTCGGATGAATTCTCGGACACGTTACAAGCTTGTCGTTGCTATGCCAGTTTTCTGTCAACTCGTAATCTTCGCTGTAGTCCACGATGAGAATAGTTAACGCACACGAAACGCCACTTTCACGCTCCTGAAGCTTTTAGTCGAGCCGGTTGCCAAGTCTACAAACTGTCTTGATCCATTAGCATTTCAGCGATGGGCAGTCATATTCCAGTATCGCTGTAAATGCAAAAATTTCCATCAGCTTGATAACGATGCCTGCGCCTCATCACGACTTATTTTATACAAGTTTCAGAAAGGTTAATATTATACAGTAACATTATAAAATATGGTAACTAATTTAATATCCATATGTACACCTATTGTCCACAAAATATTTTACTTAACAATGAAAACTGCATACGCGAAAAATGATTAAAAACTACATTAACGATACTCCGATGTATTTCACGGAGCCGCGATCTCTTGAAAGGGAAATTAAATACAACTTCGATCGAAATCGAAACGGGATCTCGAACAGCTTATTGTGTAACCTGAAAAATTCGAAGCGACCACAACCAAGGCAAAACCTGATTATTATCTATAGTATTAAGTACGGCGAAATTCTGACAAATATCGAACTGCTGTACGACAATATCCGGTTTGGCAGTGTTTCTGTAATGTGCACAGTAGATATCTATAAGACGCGATGACTCTCAGGGTCGTTCCTGAAAAATTCTTTTTTTTTTTATTTATTAAAATTATCACGTGAAGCACGTTCCTATCTCGCGTAAGGATGACACGATCATACAAGTCATACTCGTAAAACGGCACGTCACGGATTCACGTCGATATTGAGAAAAGAACGGAAGGCAAAAAGTTAGAAAAAAAATAATTTCAGATGCAAATGAGTTTCTCGCGAGTGCGAATGCACTTCGAGCATTGTATTTGCATCCTTTCAGTCGTGGGACAGTGCTCTTGTTATCAGAAGATGCTGCAACGAATGCATTTGTCCCGGAGTGTCGCTATGCGATGAAAAGGTCGATGAGATCTACACTCTCTGCCCCTGTATATGTATATATACATGTATATAGATATACTATATTACTATATTGTATATATTTGAAACTATCCTACTTATTTTCCGACGTTGCCACACATAAAATTTGGTCTATGTCAGCTAGTCTCACTTTTTTTCCTCGAATGAACGACACTCTTCCCCATAGAATTGAAAATCCGTATAACCTTTGTCACACGAGGTAGCACGTTGGGTTGCTGAAGCTTTACGATTTGTTTTCATTCCGGGCAGGAATAGTCTTGTCACGAGGCAAAAAAAAAAGAGACGTCTCCAACGTTACCCTTTGGTTAATAAACTGCTGGAGTTGCATCTCGTTAAATTCAACCACCAACTATGAAGAGTCATTTCTTATTTCGATTTTTCGTTTAGAGTCTTGATAGAAATCAACGAGACAGTAATACATACATGTATATATACATATACTAAAAAAGTTTGGAGTTCACGACGTTGACGTATATTACAAATATTCTTCAAATCCACGACAGAATGCCCGTAATTTGTTCAAAGTACAAGCCGATGGAACAGATTATTTTTTTCGCTTAATATATGAAAATCCTATAATTTCGGAATACTTTGTAGAAAACTTAAAACTTGTTCACGATGTCGTAAAGAGATTCGCCCGACTGCTGCCGATATACGCCTAAGAAATTCTCATTGAAAATAAGTCCGCTCTTACGAAATTGTTGAACCAGCCAGGGAAATATGACTGGTCATAAACATGGTAGCGCGACGCGTGTAAACACATGCGTTCCTTGTGCCACGTGCGTGATGAACGCAACACGGTATGTGGGACTTTCGTAAAAGAGCGTCGAATAAAGAAATTCCATAGAACTGTTTGGATGCCGCACGACGAAATCTTTACACCGTTTCGCATTCGTCACTCACGTGAATACACTTCGATATCGAAATAAGAAATTCCAGGATGACTCGCAACGAGGTAACGACTTCGTTAAAAGGTTTTCATCGCTTTTGGTCCATCCTCTCATAAAATCCTCTCTAATTATCGGGCCAATGAATCGTCATTAGTACCCACTTATCAGAGCTTATTACCCTTCATTAGACGTCTCACTCAATATCCAAAGGAGCCAAGCGCGATATACGCCTTGCGATTCTCAGAGTGAAAACCATATGAATTCCTGTGTATAGTAATAGCGTGAAGCAAATTGGTCGATTTCATGGAAACGTTTTGACGGGTAGATTAATTTACGAATAATCAAGGACGTACTTTGATCGCAGAAAATCTACGCCTACGCGATCACGTCGCGAGCTTTGACACGCGCCTTAAATTACGCACTGCGTATTCTTCGCCACTTTCTTCTCACGAATCTCTCGAATAATCTTATCGCCATAACTGCGATTCACGAGCGACTATTGCGTACACACTGCATATTATTATTATTCGCCAGGCTGCTGTCCGCAAACTGCAATTTCTTATTGTTACCATGAACTCACGAGAAAGCACTTTTATCAATGTCGCCCGTCACACCAAGCATTTTCACGATTCACTCGTTCTACGATTTAATATCGATACGTTTACTCCATGATATTTACAGGCGAATAATTTCAGGTGTTGTAGTTTTTTTATTTCATTTTCCACACTCTTTTTCCCGATGCACGTGATTGGCCATGCATGAACCCGATGCGTCGACTTTCCAATTCCCACATCTATACACAGAAATACTCATGAATCCCCGTAGATTTATCAAATTCGCGACGAACGTTGCTGACTATACTAAATGAGTAACCCTGTGAAAAAGAGCCTTAAGGGCCCTGTAATTCGAAGGAGGAAATTTTTTCGCGCTCGTGGGGTCCCGCACAGGTAACAACCCCCACGCTGAATCGCGGGCAACTGAACTGCCCCAATGCTCTGGCGTTTGCGGGCAATGCGCGACCCCCTGCGCAAAACTACCCTCATACTGGTGCACGGCCCACAGGGCTTTAGGCCACCACACGTGCAACGAAGAACGAGCGATCGTTCGAGCCGCTAGGCTGAGAGATGGAAGCGCAGAGGGTGGCTGCCGGCTACGATCGTATATATACATATAGGTATATTGTTGAACTCGATTGCTCGGGGGTACGAGGAGGGTGGGGATGTACGGCTGCGAACACAGGCTTTACCCTAGGTTAGTTAAAGGAGATTATGTGTAAGGGATGGATGAGAAAAAAGGAATGTGAATAAATTTTAATTAAAGCGTGATTGCATAATGACGTTGCGGGGGTTCATTGAGCCGACTGCACGCGCTTATCTTGGCAGTCCTTCAGGAATCACTAAAAAGTCTTTAAATTTTTAAACAATCTGCTATCCAAATGAATTTTCCGAAATTATTTCGGAAAATTCATTTGCAAAATTCATTCATTTGGAATCATGGACTTTTTGTAGTGCGTGAATTGCAGCCTACAGTGGGTTTCTAGAACGCGGCGAATGAGGGAGGGATTGTGCATCTAGCGGCTTTTGGTTTCTTTCTACGTCTCTTCTTTCTCTCAATTGTTGTTTTCATCTTTCACTCAAGCATCGCATAGGAACGGATTATTATCGATAACTGGAAACCGTTAAGTATCGCGACATCGCGTCGATTTTAACGATGCAAACATTCGAATAGGACTCTTCTTCTTTGTAGATACCTAATTTTAAAAGGTCTATCTTATTGCACGACTATTCCTATACTAAAGCCACCCTTGGAATGAAGAGCTGCTGTACGCACGCCCTCTTTTCAAAATACTTTTTTTGATTCTATACCCCAAGCACTTCTGCTCATTCGTACAGTCCCCCCTAGTGAATGAGATATAAATTGGCTAACAATGAAATCTCATTTCCAGCCCCATGTGGACATTTTATGATTAGTCCCGGGCGGGTTTTGGAATGCATCAGGTACGACAACGTAAAGGGAAAATCATAATACAATGCCCTTGGATCGAGTGGGATAGTTCACGTCTGGCTAGGGGTGGTTTTTGTGGTTTTCGACAGTTGTATCTTTTTTTCGTCTTCCCCCTCTTAGAGATGTCCTTCTTCCCAAGTATTTATATATCTACCTCATCCGTTTTAAATAAAACGAAGCAATTTTATGCTCCACGTGATTCACGTAGCTTTCAACAATTTTGTCAAATCGTTCGCAATTTTTACAAATATTTGACAGTTTCTTAGTTCAACAAAAGTCATTCACTTACCAAATAAATCCTGATGGCTACATCAGATTCCAAGTAAATTGCATAATGTCGTTATTACTTGGAAGATCCTCATGATTTTTCAGGAAGCCAACCTCAAATTGGCACTGGCCAATTTCCTGCCAAGAATCCTCTCTCCCTCTTTCGTATATAACTGAGAATAAATTGCAGAAGAAGAAGGAACGAAAATGAACTGTTTTAGGTCTGAGGACTTCAGCAAACGTTTCCAGCCGTTTGGCACAGATGCAAATTGTTTCGCGCGTCTGCTGATTCCTCTTCTCTTCTTTTTACTTGGTCTTATTCTAAATAGTAAGATAGCGGGTTTATAAACTCCTGGAGTCGATCGTTGGACAGAGCGGCAGCTGGAACTTTTAATAAAGCGATCGCAAATCTTACCGAATGGAAAAGGACCCCTTTGAAAGCGAACCTTCCTCCCTCCTATAATATTATTATGCTGCGTCAAGTTATTCTAACAAATAGTTTTCGAACTATCGATTATTGGAAATAATAATGTCAACGACTGTCTACTGTGTACTCTGTCGACCACGGGGATTATTTCACTCTGTAACTTTCAGCATCTGTCAATTCTTTGAAAGCCATAGCTACGTGCGACCCCTTATCCTTCCCGATTTAATTCATTCCCATCCAATTAATTTCTGACCGTTCATGATTTTTCGTATCAATAAAAGCTGCTCCGTACAATCATCACCGAGGCAGACCATGTTGTAAATATATCAATTTGATAACAAAAAAAAATGTCAACGCTACAGTTTTGTTCGCCCCCTTTTTGCTACTAGTTTTTTTTCACTATTGATACAGACGGTTGTGTAATTCCATTTCCTATCACTATGGATCATATTTTCGAATACCAAAACTTAGAAAGAATTATTTTTTACTTTTATTTAATTCTTTTTCTATGCTATATACTCTCTGATATGCTTATGACCAGCTTATTTTTATATAATACTCTATATCTATTATACAAAATGTTCTGTGGATAATTTTTTTAATTTAATCAAATAAATCCCTTTGATTCTTCCAGAAGAATTTAACTAACTCGTCAGTCGACTCAGGTTACACCCGTGACTAGGCTGATAAGTAGCTACCGTTATTTAGTCAAGTAACGGATCAGTACCGCTTCTCATTCAGAAGATGAGGATCGGTATTTCCATAGTATACACTACACATGCATGCACCCTGCTAAAAATATTTTACCCTCTATGACCGTCGTCAGGGTTAATACGAGAAAGCAAATAAGACCCCATAAAGTACAGTCGAAGAGAGTGCAGCGCTATTAGCACGGTTAAAAATAAAATGCAATCAGACACGTTTCCCAGAAACAAAACACATTCCCTGACACTCGTGGAATTCCCCGATACACCAAAGTCCACATGGAATCGCCATTCTTAAAAAAAAAAAAGTATTCGCTCGATTTTTAAACAGTGAAATTATCATAAGAAAAATCACAGCACCCACCAACATTGCACTCTTAATATATCCTATACGCGTAGAATCCAGAAGGCTTTTTCACTCGGGGCGGAACTGTATTTTTAGATAGGCACGACAGGATCCATGATAACGTACATTGAAGTAGATAAATCGAGCGCAACCCAAGAGGCGCCCCCCACCCCCCGTTCCCAAACGATTTCCCCATCTTAACGAGTTACCGATGACGTACCCGACGAAATTACTGGAGATCCGCCATTGCCCTCTCTCTAACACATTTTCCTGGACGAAGAATCAGTATAGATACTAGGCACTCCTCTTTACTCTTTTTTGCCCGGGCACATCCGATAATACAGGAACACCCGGTACAGCGAGATAAGCACGCGAGCAATCTCGACCGCGTAATCGCTCAATGAGAGTAATTAATGGTTTAGCGTGCCTCGTGCATCGTAATGATAAAATACAGCACAGGTTACCGAGTGTTAGAACAATATTTCACACCTGCGTTTATCTCAGAATCGGCGACTGTGACATGTTCAGAGGCGTTTTGAACGTAAGCTAGAGAGGGACAGAAAACTGAAGGTTCATTAAGAGATGCCAAATAAATATGACACTGTCCAAATTGCAATTGCATCTTGCGCATCGTTCACGGACACGTGCTCCAGGATATAATCTGAAACTGTCGTAATGGTAAAGTGCATCTGCAAAGGTTACAGCAGGATTTGAATGATGGTACGAGGTAGATTTTGGACGGTCAAAGAAATGACCTCACGCCAAAGAGAGTCATCGTACATCATTCGAAGCGAAGCCCTGAAGGGATTGGGCCAGGAAGAATTAACATTCGTTAATGCACTGTAGCCGCATCGGGCACTGCGCGCACGTAACGTCATTCATTGAAGTCTATAGACACAACACGTGTACATAGCTACATTTCAATTTACTGCATCCTAGCCTGCGGCAGGGATTCCATGGTCCGCGCACCACGAGAATACACGATCTGACGCGTATCCAATTTTTGTTTCTAACTCTATTAGCGGTATTATACTTGCTTTCTTTAATTTGTCATCCTACGAGCACGTGTGGAATGATCTATATAAAAAAGTTGTACCGTACGAGAAACAGCACATGATATACGATTATTAATAGTATTCGAATGTACACAGAATATAGTAGCTCGCACATACTTGTCTCGTATCTTTTAAGATCCCAGAAATGATTATTTACCCGTAAAGAATTTTTTGTGAGTATAAAATAATTTATACAAGACAACCACCTGGAATGGATGCATCACTTGATGACCTTCACGGTTACTGTATTCGGGTCTCATGCATACATAACGTTACAGGTCGTATTGTTGCACAGCCCTGTAATTTCACGTGTAATTGCTTACTCGAAAGGGAAACAGAGAGCGAGAGAGAGAAGAGGAGGAAGCACGTGCCATACTATATATATACATATATGCTGAAAGAACACTGCGGGATTTATTCCGCGTTGCGGTTAAAGCCTAAATCCATACGTGTAACGGTGGATATCTACGATGCAGTCGATATGCAGTATGCGACATATGGCATCAGGGCCGTATATTCCTAGGGCTTTAATCACGCTTTTAGTTCTCGACGACTATAATGATGATGCATTCCCTACTTTCATTTCTGCTCCTTATTATTTCTTTAGGATTTGTGCAGATGACGTTACTTTGTATAACTTACTGCAGTTTGATACAGTAATCGTCGTATACAATTACCATAATTGATATCCGTCTCGCACAAGGAGAAAAAAATTCATATTGCAAGATATAAGACTCACTGTATTTCACATCAGAACTTTTTTCATGGCGAGTTTGCCACAGACGGTCGGGACATTTTTTTCCCTAATAATACAAAAAAAATTAAATTTCTTATAACGTCTTTCAGTGCTCGAGGAAGATCTTTTTAAATAGACACTCATTTTTTTAATGTAATTATTCCTATAACTATGCAGCTATACCTTATTTTCTCATTTTAATGAAACGTCTTAGGTTCTTATTTACTTCGTGCATTGTGCTTCGTTTACTCTCCTTTGTATATTCCACCAAGGCCAGACGGTATAGGTCTTACGGTCTATCGACAAGTGGAACTTTTTAGTAAGAATTTACGAGCTTGATAGACCGTCCCAATTACTCCTGCCTCGTAGAAACACTTAACGGACAATAGATAAAGATTTAATTTCGTACTGGAACTAGTTGGCTTACTTCGGAGCAGCAGTCTTTGGACTGAATTAGAATGGATTAAGATAGAACTTTACGATCGTTCGAAAATTTCTTGAGTGGTCCATTGCGCAATATGGTACTAAGAAAACTAGATATGCACAATCAGTGTCTAATAGTTTAACGATCATTTCAAGAAATCGCATCAAGGCTCATCAAGCAAGCAATAGAACCAATGAAGAAAGATTTAATGAATCTAACTAGAACACCCAAATACACATTGTCAACAATATTCATCACTAATCACGGGTATTCTTGCATCGCATTAACTCCCTACTGTGAGTAAAACGATCATTCTCGTTTAATAAGTATACTTGAGTTATGCAGATAAAGCCAAAACGATTCCTGAGGTGAAGCGATAAATAAAAACACCTCCGAAATTACCATACATAAAACTGTCGGCGGTATCGCGCGCCGTCTGTAATTAAAGAATATTGTCACTCGACGCTCGTGTGCGAGGCTATTATAATTCACCGTACATAAATAATTCATAATTTTCGAGATACCCCACATATGTTGATACTCTGCTATTAAGGGAATCGCGAGAGGGTAGATTATGAATATTCAAGGCAAGTTCGCACATCATACATTAATCTCCTGGCGCATGATGCTCATCCATGAAATTCATTCGAATAGACGGATTTAACAATTATTCCAATTAATCCTGAAAGATCGATGAGGTCCGATATATATCTATATTAATACCTTAAGACTAGGTGTTTTCGCTCAGAGGTTTCTACTATCTGTCTGCACAGAGAATCCGTTTCGAAAATGATGGTAAACTGCCAACGCACCAATTCTTTTCATAGGTGGAGATAAACAAAGTGTGCTTAGCTTCTTCGAAAATGCCTTCCTGGTAGAACTGCGCACTAGGCGTTGATTGCTGTTAATCTGTCATCGAACGTTTAATTAAATCAAAATGTCCTAGTTGCGGCGTGTTAGAACGCTGACGTCGTGTCGCATTCGTCCATTTCTTGGTTTTATCAAAATAATCCAGCTGGCTGAGCGTAAATAGAGCTTCCGCTACGTTTCTATTAATTACATGGGAAGTTTGTCGTACGTACGGAAGCAAGTGATTTCATCACTTTTCACTTCGTGAATTCAATCTGCAAGTTCAAGCGAACATTATTTCGACACACAATCTACGATAGAACTTTGCCAACGATGATAAACTTGAAGTTAGACTCTCGAGTTTACCTTCCTAGTTTATCCTGGCTCTATCTACTCCGACTTCTTTCTACTTGCCTAACCAACCACTTTTCCATGTTCAATGTCTCCCGAATAATGCATCCTCAATCTGTCCATATAGAATGACTCATCCTTTTAAACAAATTCTCATTTATCGATAGACGCCTCTCGGCGTTCATCTATATACGTATATCTATATAATATTGTATTATGGATATCATCCTCTTATTCTAGGTGTGCAGAAAACGGTCCACGTTCTTCACAATTCGGAACAGCCAGCGTCGGTGTTCGCCGTGCTCGAGTCCGGAAGTAAAGTGGTACCACTGATAGCGGATGGTCTCTTTGACTTGCTGATGCTGAAAATGACCAGCATCTATACGAGTAAGAAACAGACGAAGATCGAATCGAAAGGACCGCGTTTTGAGATTGGCGACTTCTGTGTTAAATTGGGAAGCGTTACCATGAGTCAAAACTTTAAAGGTGTTCTTGTCGAGGTGAGTTACGTCGCCGTATTATTTTTAACGTATTATCCCCCTATTCGATTTATCAGAATGATTTGCCACTTTAATAAAAAATCGACTCCGACGTTCCCTCGTGGGTTTTCTTTCGTTCTAAGATTCGCTAGTCTTTGCGAAGCACTGAACCGATTTCTCATACCACTTTCTTTATTCCTTTGATATTTCCCGCACCTTGGAAAAAAACTGGCGTCCTTTAATATTCACAGCAGTGCTATCCTTTAGGAATGGGAGAGCAATGTTGAAAAGGATGTACTGTAGTGTGTCCGAAGACCGTAAGTATACTTACACAGTACTCCCCTTAGATGCCGTCAACATTGATACCGATAGTTATAAGCATACCAAGCAGCGTACCGGTATTGTTAAACACTACTAACCAGAAATAAAAGGAAGTTGTCCTAAGAGCTGTACATTTGTGTCTTTTTAGTAGCATATTCTCCAGTGGATTCGCTTAATATGAAAAAAAAAAGAATCGCCAAGCCAATCGCTAAATTATACAGTCTCACTCAGCAATCTTGCAAATTACGTAGCTGCTCATTAGCATCTTAGAATTTTCCGTAAAAATCAAGAAAACAATGTCTCGTACAAGGCACAATTGAAGAATGCGAATCTGACTCAGATTCCAAGATGTAGGATTTTAGAAGAAGAAAAAGAAAAGAAGAAGAACAATAAAATTACCAACCCTAGAAAATTCTCAGTTATCGTCCAAAACTATATTGTAAACAATAGGCTTCCTTCTTGAAGTAAACCCAAATGGTTTAAAAAAAAATATTGCTACTTTCAGCTGACCAAGGAAAAAGAGAGCACGTATTTATTCTCTCGTATTTTTATCTATCAATTAAGAAAAACAAGAGGGTCACCCCCTTTTGAAAACCGACCATCCCTTCAACTACTGTGCGCTATCGATCCTGAAGCTTTCGTGCTAGTTGATATGTATTTCCTACATGTTACGAATCGATGCGCTTACACTTCACATATGTGGATTCGACTCAATGTGTATCTCTCTACGTACAATTGTATGCCGAGGCTTATGTAGCTCAATGTTACATTTGTATTCCCTTATGTGCGTATAAACATACGAGGATATCAATATAACTGCAGGACGTTGTTAAAATTTGTCGCTTATCAATGCGCGAGCTCAATGTACATTCTACCTATGTATGACCTGTAACTACTAGTTATACCGGGTGCTTTTATATTAATTCTATTTTTCCTTCCTTTACATTCCAATAAATTCTTCAATAATAATAACTACGCATATAGTTTTTTAGAAAGACAAACTACATTTGTAGTAGGGGTCCTAAGAACAGTCAAGGATGTTATTTCTATGTAGATTTTTCCATCAAATTATTTTTTTATAATTTTCTTTTACCTAGAGATTTAACGAGACGAAATGACCGTTGGAGTCGATATAGCCCTAAATGGACTCAACTATTTGTTTTGTTGACTATACATACTGCAAGCTTATACCTTCCATGCCTCCAAAATATTTTACGATAAACCTAGAAACTATTAATTTCAATGAAGAAACAGGCATTTCCCATTTTACCGTGAAAACGTGTATTTTTCATTACTAGTTCCCGATAAATTCGATCGAACTATAGGCCCTCAAGCCTCTTTTATTTCGCGTGCAATTTTTGCGCGTGAAAATCACCCCTATTGAGCCAGGTCTAATGAATGGCGCCGCTGTCATTCGAAATAGCGCGCGTTCCGATATGGTTGCGGATTTAAAAGCGCGACAGCTTCACCATTTTTCATTTTCACTATTCCAACGTGATATTCTCTATGTCTCTCTTGCTCTCTTGTTTTTTTTCTCTTTCTCACTTTAACAGACTAAAATTTTCTTTTACTATTTTCCCGATCTTATATACTCCTCCTCACCCCCTCCGCGATTACCCTTTTCAATTTGCTGTTTATCTCGATATTTTTTACTGCCATGTATCTATCTACACGTTCTATACGTTTTCGGAACTAAAATTGGCACTCTATCAAAGCGATTTTAACCCTTAGTGTGCACACCTCTCTGCGGAGCCATAATATTTACATGTAATTTTGGGGTCAAAATGACCCGATATGCAGACGAAGGGATAAGCGTTCCATTTCAAATGACGCATCCGACTGTCAAAATCGAATATTGTCTTCCACTCGTTCGCATTTACAAACATCATCGGTCGTCGCGAAAATGTGACTCAATAATGCTGTTACATAATATTTCAGTGAGAATTACTTAAGTGAAAAACAGTTCTACATTAGGACATATAATTTATCAGTATTACGTGTCTCGTTCGTACAGATTTTACAGCACACGATAACGACCTTTTCTTACATTTTAATTGAAGATAATACGATAAAGATTTGTGACGCTTGATGAAAAAAATATTCATTAAAAAAATTATGGAAATTAATTATGCAACAAATTTTTTATGTCTCTAATATAAAATTTTGTAGAAGAAAATTATCATTATTTCTGGAATCTTTACAATATGTCAGAGACCTGCAATCTTTTCTATATACATAAGACTTCTATTTCTTAGTCTCTATAAATAATTCTAATGGCCGGAGAGCGTTACTACAGGCCAGGTGTGTCCTGACCGCAAGAATTTCCGTTTACACTCTATTACGAAGAATGCTGCTACTTCCTGTGAAAGGCCGAAGTTCCATTGGATGGCAATCACGCACCCCTGCAAAATTCAGAATTTTTATTAATATTATCCCTTCATGGAAGGTAGTACCATAGCCGACATTGTCAATATAGCGAACTGTATATCTTGAAAGAATTTCTAATAACTTTCACTGAACAATATTTTTCCTAGTCCCTACCACAGTGTATCTTCGTGTTTATTTGAAATAGTACCAATCCCCTTTTCCTTTTTATTATTAATAATTTTCATCATCTAAAGGAATGAAAATGATACCTCGCTTCCCAACTTTTTCTGGTTTTTCCCTGGCTTACAATTTTCATATACCCTTCTGTTAAAAAAAACATACCCATAAATTTAAACGAGTTCCCGCTCACCTAGGTGTGTATGAGTGTAATTGAATGTCTGAGCCACTTCGTTCTACCGGGTTCTACGAGGTTTTAATTGAATCGGATTTACACGAGATACTAAGATAGTAGAAGCGACGAAGAGAAACAGCAACGTAATAACTGCTGATATATTTCTTTCTAATGCTACATTTAAAGGTAGATTGCAATGAATAACTTTGATACTACAAGACTCGAAAGATAAGTAAACCAAGATTCCTGACCTAGAGTAATGAAAATTTGTAGCCAGGACCACGCAAATGAAAACTAAGATCGCAGCTGCAAGGATGATTTCTGGGTAGTAGAATAACCACGAAGTAGTAGAACGTCTCGATACTTCGCTTTGTTGTAAACAACCACTACGTCTTTTAGCGCGATAAACAACATGGATACTAATGTTGGAATAAGATGGAGATCACGATTTTTCGTGAGAAAATTCAGTTTGCGGATTCTTGACATTTTGAAAGGAGAAGGGCAACCTTCTTCAATCGTCACTTTTGTATAGGATGAACAAAAACTTTCGTAGAATCGCATAAGCACGTTTCTCAAATTGAGCGCAGTTCTTGTGACTGTTTCCATGAATTCTGAAAGGTTCCAAATATTTATAAGATCTTTGCTGCCGATTACTATGGGAACCGAAGCATTTGGAATGATTTGTTTAATGTAAATTTCGCTTTACGAGCCGACCAACTGGTTTTTAGATTTTTCTACGTTACTGAAAATGCAGTTTTAATTTTGTGATTTGATAAATGTCGAAAACATTATCGGGAAATACGATTTAAGCACAGCTTGAGTGTCAATGGAAGATAAATGTATATTAAAATGTAATGGAAACAACGTTTCTGTTTAGGAAGATCCGTGAATGAATTTACCAAAGAAATGTATCAGACGTAATTGAAAAATTTAAAAATATCAAAAAATGTATAAAGATGGGATCGTCAGGTCCGGGTTAAAAGAGAATGATATATTTACATGATAAATATTTTTGATTCTGTTGATGGCGAGAGATTCAATCAAAGTCAATGAATAAACTAATTTACAATGGACACTTTAAATATAGATATATCGTAAGCGGATAAGATTGACTATTTATTATTTTTTTGGCACAGGTTGAATATCGACCGTGTGTTGTGCCAGGAAGTGCTTGGGATTTGATGCGAGAATTCCTTCAAGGATTTATTGGTTCTGCTGTACCGAATCAAGCGCCACAGTACCTGCAGGTAAAAGACAGAAATAATTCAATTATGAATACATTTTTAGGATTATTAACAATAACTAAATGAAAATAATATTTGCTTTAGAATCGAATGAATGACATTTATCAGCCGATGGATACGATACAACAGTACTTGGAACACTTTGGTCAATACAGAAAAACTACTGGTGTCATTTAAATAGGATGGATACGCAAGATCATATATGAATATCATCACTGTACCATTTTATCACAATAGAACCATCAAATTAACTGGCGCAATAGTATGCGGCTGCCCCATGTTGGAATATTCCCCTTGCCTATGATTTGTATCTTGCGATTTAATAATTTTTAATTCATCGACTAATTGTGATTGATGAAATACTCCTGGAAATGTTATTACACCCAATAAATGGAATGTCAGCAGCATGGTACATTAAAAAGAATGTGAACGTCACTCGTTTAATTAATTAACTCCAGGCGTCAATAATGAGAGTCCTGCCGAGTTTATCGGCCTCATACTCTTGACACCTTTGACACTCGTAATCGAAGCTCTTGCGAACAAATATGCTCCTCCAATAATATCACTGAATCTCCACTTGACTACAGCTGGTAACTATGTCTGGCATTTTCGTCCAAAGTACGATAGCAGACTCATACATGCAGCATACAAAATATACTCATCAGTTACAAAATAAGTATATCAGATTAACAATAAATATTAAGTATGGTTAATTAGGCCAACATTTTATCTATAAATACAATATTTTACTTTACAGACTTGAACAACTGATCGATTACCTGCAAGAATATAATTGAGTAAAATTTGAAAAGAACGGCCGTTACTAAAGGCGCTAATTTTCAGAAAGTTCTTCTTGAGTATCTAAGAGGATTACCGATCGAGTCATCAATATGCCAGTTGCAGATAGAGCAGAGACACCTGCGTGTAGAAATTGTAGCTAACACTTCCGATAGATGGCGTTATGTGTATCTAAAAGGTATAAGAAGTTCATACCATATGATTGATGCACCATTATTTGATTATATATTTTACAGGATATTAACCATTTCACTATGGCAGTCCTTTTCGCTG
>JARPRG010000496.1:1116165-1147343 GCA_031001745.1 Hartigia nigra | reverse complement strand
ACCTCTACCATTCGAACGGGAAGGAAATTTCCTAAAAAATATGTCTTTGGTTTTTTAAAATCGGTCATAATTTCGCAGAGATACACAAAAATTCAAGTGTTCCACTTCAATTGGCCGCACTGTATATCGAGTACTACTTGGCGGGTTCATGCATAGCTTCATGTACATTTGTGTTCATTATGCCAATCTTTAATCTGAAAACCAACTTTAACTTTTTTTATAGAGCATATCAACAATGAATCATCGAACATAACCACGGTAAAAGCCTAATAACAAACATATAGGCTTAGAATATTATTAGGTCTGCTCAAAGTAAGTACTGTGAAATTCCTGGCACGAACCCGCCAAGTAGTACTCGATAAGGAATCATCTAAAGTTTTATTAATTATTAAATGATCATTAAATCATAATTAAACATAAGCAGCAGTAATAACACAAAAGAGCAGTGAAGGCGTTAAAGAAAATTGTATGAAAATACATTTAAAATGATGAGCTAGTGCTAGATCATAAAATAAGTAGATATGTAGTGACTAATGTACTTAGCATTATAATGTGATTTCAATAGTTTTTGTTACAGGATTTCACAGCAATCCTGTACTTAGCGAGTTTTTTTACACGAAAGTGTTTTTGTGCGGATCATATATTCTACAAAGAATCTGTTCAAAAATTCAAGAAAATGGAGAAAGTAGTCGAGCTTCCCTTGGGCCTACAGTAGAAAAAGACTGCGTGCATGTTGCTCAACGAAAGTATTTATTCGTACCTGTCTTCCAACTACTGGTAAGTTACGATAAGACGTCTACGAGAATACGGATCGATCGCTCTGGTTTCTCTACACGGAAACGCTTACCTACCCATCCACTTCCGGCGTCTCAGCAATTTCTTTTCGAGCTGCATAATCTCCAGTGCAGTTATATACCGATGATAGTGGGGCTGCCTGAACTCAATTGCAACGCATTAATTAACGATAAAACAGACCAACGGGTGATACATCGCTCTGCACTAATAGATATCTAAGCCCAGTATACATGATATGTGTGTGTGTGTGTGTGTGTGTGTGTGTGTGTGTGTGTGTGTGTGTGTGTGTGTGTGTGTGTGTATCATGTTTCTTGTTTTTTTCTGCACCTAGAGGTTTAATTTTAAAAAATACCACATTGCATAGTCTGGAAAACTCGCGCATCCAGCTCGACCCGACTTATTGTTCTTTTTCTCACAGAGCCACGTACAATACAGATATACAAACGTAAAATTGTTCTCTCATCAATAAAACAAAAGAAATGGATCGACCACGGAAAATACCAGAAATGACCAATGTTCATTCGCGATCAAAAGTTTCACTACACTCTAAGTATAGAATAGGAACTGTAATTCAAAGGCCACTTAGTCTGTTTCTACGATATCGATGTTCTACTGGACAAAGGAAAGGTTGGTGCTCATTTACTTAATTGCGTCTATTAGTTGACGGCCAATGGTCAGTTCGTCAGGCCGTACAGACGGAAGGCGACAGGCAAGGGGTGTAGGCAGTATTTCCCATTGTGCAAATTATCATTCGTGGCCGTAACGACCACTGAAAGAAGAATAAAAGTGTAGAGATCAGTGCGGTGAGAATGCGCCAGCACGGTATATGACGTGCCGGTGAGTATCGCGACAAAGCGGAGCCGCACGCATTCTCGTTACCCTCATATCCTGAAGGTTCGTTCGATCTTCGAATATACACCGCAGCCTTTGTCATGGGACTTTACGAGGGATAATATAAGGATATAGCGTTGAAAAGCTCTCTAGACTTTCACTAAAATTACATAGCGAATGAATAGGCATGGTGAGAAGAATTTTAAGTTATACTTCACTTTATATATATTTTTTTATTTTCGTTCAAAAGCGGCTTCATCAAAATGCATTGTTATATAGTATCAGGAATAATTAACAAAATGTGGCCAGCCGGCGACGCAACGGTTATTGCAAACGATTGTCGCTGAAATGCAGTTTTCACCAACAACGCCGCCAGTGAAAATAAAAAAATAATCGCGCGATATAATTTACACGTGAGCTGCCGCGTTGTACAACATTTCCGGCCGTGCGATAAAACAATGGTGGATGGTTGGAATTAATGGGAGACCCGAAATAAATGGACTCCTAGTGTTATCAACCGAGATATCTATTAATACGGATTTTCCAATAAAAGATCGTCAAATGAGTATTAAATTTATTCATTGATCTTTAAATAAAGTGTCTCGCCGCTGAAACCTCGATCGATATAGCTGGTGGCTTGAAATTCAGCTTGGGAGTCGCGATGAATGAAGATTTTAAATGACTGGCCACCCATCTCTTGAAAGCGAAATAACCTTCGTGAGTGATGGGATGAGAAGAAAAAAAAAATGGCGTACTCCTCTCGTTAGTTATGAATCGCTCTCAATGTAAGCTATTTGGATGTGCACATTTATGTATGCAGCTAACACCACAGGTGAACATTACGTGCAGTACAATATAGCCGGTTACCAAAATAGAGTATCATGGAACCACTCTAATTGCTTCCTCGTTTATTATTCCATTAAGTACTTTAGTCTCACCATTTCGTACAACAGTGTCAAGTTATGTACGACGTGAATTATTCAGCGAGGGAATGTAGCTTTCATGACCATATATGCCCGGATTTAGTCAAACTTTTTTGATGCCACTGTTGGTAATGAGCGAATAATGCCAAATCGTTGCTCCCATAATAATTTTTTTCTATAACAATTCCATATCGTGAAACGAATGGTTTCGTTGAGTGCATTGAAAGACAATCCTTTTATAACATGCGAACCATTATTAATGATTACCGGCTTGTGATTCGTCACTTCTTTATGGTCTAGCGCGTAACTCGTGAAAAACTTCCGGATTCTCTATGTTTAAAAAGAGACATTTAAAGATGTCGTTATAAAAATCTGGATAATATTCGCAGGCTCTCTTGCAATCCGGTGAAAAATTCACTTCCAAAAGAACCGGTTGTATTTCTTCATTCTTCCATTCCAGCATTAGGTCCACTGCATAAATTGCTCTGCTTTGAGGACTCTCTGCTATCCCTTTTGGCGGTTCCACAGCAACGGCGGCCTCGAAAACTTCTCTTAACATTTCGAAAATCTTTGGTTCTGTGGATTCTCTCCATGAGAAATTGGGATATTGCTTTTCCCATTCTTGAACGAAGTCCGCACACTTTACGTGACAGAGCGGAGTACCTTCCGCGTAATTCATTACTGTAAAATGTTGCTCGTAAACGTCAAAGTTATTTAATGCAAATTCCTTGTTTGCAAATCTTAGGAAAAAATTTGAGTAGGCGTAAACTTTTAATGGTTTTATGGATTTCAATAGCACGACGTATCTGACATCGAATTTTACCTTGCCTACGTCTGATCTTGTGTATAACACTGGATTAGATATATATTTTTGAACAATCTTTGGTCCCGTGCTGGGTAATCTTAATATGTAAAATAAGTTATTAGTAACGTGGGTGTCCAATCCTCTTGCTAGATTCCATGGTTTGCATATCCAATGATTCTCCAAACCTTTGGATTCTCTTTGTTGGTAATACGAGACAAATTTCACTAACTCCGTAATTAAATTAAAAGTTGTTGGTAGCCAGGATGGATATGTTTCCAATGTTTCTGCATCGTACTGTCTCTCAGTTGCTTTTCTTCTGCATATAATAGACAGCAAGTCTTTGATTGTTAAGACATTTTCAAATGGAAATTGATTTATAAAAACATAAGGAGAATTAATGCTCAGTTCATTATAATCTTTGAAATGATGTGTCAACCACAGAATATCTGCTTCTTGTTCGTTATTGACAATTTCAAAGGCAGAATCTGTCAAATAATCATTGACATATATATACTGTGAAAATACTTTTAACTTTACCCTGCTTGAACGTTGACAACTATCTACGCCTATCGCCTCAGGTAAGGTTTCTCTGATATGACCTGCTAAAAAGTAACTTTCATCTGGTTCAGTCTGAATGAAATTCTCTTCAATGAATGAATTGTCCCTCCATGGTAAAAGTAAAGCTCGTCTCTTCTCAGGATCGTTTGTTTGACCTTCCACAAAGTCCCTGGTGACTTCTTCTTTGTATTGTATGTCTTTTATAGGAAATAAAAGGGTATATGTAACGCCTTCTGGTACATGGAAGAAAGGTAGTGCTCTACAGTTTGGTTCATCACTGTGATTTATTGCTGAACCCAGTTCATCCATGATATACCAAATTGGCATTCGATCCTCTATTGTAGCAGCATTCCCTAAGCTGAATGACTGATTATATCTCCACATTTCAGAAAGTACAAATTCCATTTTTTCATCCTCAGCCCTGTCATTGTCAAAGCCCATGAGATTACACATACGCTCTAAGAGCCCTGGAACTTGAGACAAATGTTGCCTCGCATTATTCGCATCATAGGTCCAAGCATGATCCACCAAATAAATATTATTTGGATCTTGAGCAGAAATTCCATTTTCTCCTGAGACTAGCAACGTCCATATAGGATCCGTTGGATTTCTTTCAGATTCTTCATAGTCAATTCGTACTAGCTGAAAAATATGACCGGAATCAAAAACTTGACCACTTAATTTCTTAAATAGTGTCTCCCAAAATATTTTGGGAACTCCTGATGACTGAAGCTGTGGTTGGTGAATTTGTAGAAATTGATGATAAAGTCCAATACCATCCATTGTGTATAATTATTTTCTGTAAGAACAATGTAAAATTCTCAACATCATTTTAGAAGTTAAAAGTATCAAATGCAAAGTGAAATCAAACAAAAATGAGAATAAAACAATACTTTATCATGCGGAATTTTACAAAACATAAATGACACGTTATAGCGGTTTTATTTTCTTAAAAGAAAATATAAAAACATTATTTTCATGCTAAATTGCGTACCTCACAATTAATTATTTACAATTAAATTCTTATAATCAGACTGTATTAGCTCAATACTTTAGGTTATCTTGAATTAAACCGCACACGTGTATTAAACTTTATGCCGGATTCATACGGTTCATAATCGTTAAGTGAAAAAACGTCATTAAGGCCTAGTTCCATCAACACGCTTTAACTCAATTTAACTGCGCGATTAGCCAATCAGGTACTTACATTTTAACGAATATTCGGCAGTTAATAAGAGGAGCACGTATTGAACTGTGTCGGACGAATCAGATCTAAGCTCTGAAAGAAATGAAGTATTTTCCAAAACAACAATTAAGAAAAACTTAAAATCTTCTTAAATACGCTTAAAGTAATATAAGAGATAATTATATAAATATTTTACCGCATTTTCATTAGTAATATTAATAATTAATCAAATATAACGTGAAAAGACAAATATATTTTACCGGATATTGATTCACATTCTTAGTGGCAATGGTTGCTTGAAGCTTTCCTGTTACCGCCTCTGCTGACACGAAACACGAAGCCGGGTAGAAGCAGTGCTTATCAGGTATGTTTTCGCGTTAGTTATTTACAAGAGAATTGTTTTATTACATGAAGATAAAAGAAAAGTTCATGAAAATTGTTTTGCTTTCTAATATTCTAAGCTTTATAAGTCAGTGATCACCTATTTCTTTATGGAAAAAAAATATATATACTTCAATGAGTCTAGACCACGCGCTATAGGACTACACGTGGGGGATTTAACCTTCTACTAATTTCAAACTATTCTTTAACGTATGAAATAAGCATTCATTACTGATCACTATAAGTTTTAAATGCCTTTAATTTATAAAACGATATTGATAGACTGTTTTCTGATATATGAGACAACACAGGGGTAAGAAAATATTGAAGAATTTCTTTTTGTTTTACAGTATCAGAATATTATATTCAAACCGTAAAAATGACGAAGGTCAAAGCAGTGACGAAAAGCGAGCCTAACACGCCAAAAGGAAATTTGAAAAGCGTTAAGACTCCAGTTATTGGTAAAAATAAAACACCAAAATTCAAGAATACACCAAAAGGAAAAGTAGCTTTGATCAATGGTTCTACTCCTAAAGGTGATAAAAAGAAGAATTCACCAAAGGGCAAAGGTAATTCGCCACAGACAACTCCACAAAACAGTAAAGGACTGAGTCCTGAAAATAAGCAAAACAAATCCAATGGTAAGCAGAATTCACAGAAGAATAAAAAGAATCTAGCTGTACAAGCACAGCAGAAATCAACTGGAGGCAAAAAGAATATTAAGAAAAGTGATTCAAGTCTTGAGACTGAAAATGATTCTGACGAAGATATAAATGAGGGAATTAGTATCAAGGAAGATGTCAGTGGTATTGAAGATCACAGTAGCAGCGATGAAGATGATGGCGATACCGATGAACCTGGATTGACTGATATTCTAGGAGAGAGTTTGGCTAACGAATCTGATGAAGATGATGATGACTTTGAGGATGATGAAGATGAGGATGAGGATGAGGATACGTTAGAAGGAAAGAATAAAGGAGTAAAAATGTTTAAGGGAGTGAAAACAGAAAAGATTACAAAGAAAGTGAACAATGAAGATGATGAAGAGGATGATGATGATGACGATGAGGAGGAGGACGATGAAGATGACGATGACGAAGATGAGGAAGAGGCGGGTCCAGGACTCAAGGCATTGTTAGGAAATAGTCTTGCTGACGACGATGATGACGAAGACTTTGATGAAGGTGATGAGGAAGACGAGGATGAAGACATTAGTGATGAAGATGAAGAAGAAGAAGGAAGTGCCGTTCCAGCTAAGAAACAAAAAAAGTCCCCAGCATCTATAATAAAGAAGGAAGAGAAGGAGACTGATGATGATGACGATAATGAAGATGAAGATGAAGATGACGAAGATGAAGAAGAAGATGATAATGACGATAGTGATGATAATGAAAATAAGAATGCCCGTTCACCTCGGCTAACAACAGAAGAAATAGAGGAACGTAACAAAAGAACTATCTATATTGGTAATGTTCCAAAAGATGTAACAGAGAAAGAAATTAAAAAAGTTTTTAGCAAATACGGAGCAATAGAGAGTATGCGTGTAAGAGGTGTTGTACCAGAAAATCCAAAAATGTCACCTAAAGCAGCTTATATAAAAAAGCAAATTCATCCAAAATTATCTTCAGTTCATGTATTTCTCGTGTACAAGTCAGAAGAAGCTGTACAGAAAGCCTTAGCAATGAATGGACAACAGTTCAATGGCAATTACTTAAGGGTGGATCTATGCAAATCATTCAATGAACGTAAAACGTATGATAAAAATAAGGCTGTATTCGTGGGAAATCTATCTTTCGGTAAGTCTTAAAAATGACAATGCTCATGCTATTGAAATAATATTAAATGTAAATTGTCCAATGTGTGTAATTTTAATATTTGTTTCAGATATTAACGATAATGCAATATGGACACATTTTGCGGATTGTGGCAAAATTGACTCCGTGCGTGTCGTGAGGGATAAGCAAACCGGTGTTAGCCGTGGTTTTGGTTATATTAATTTCGATACTCCTGACAGCGTAACCCTGGCTTTGAAATTAGATGGTTCACAAATTGGAGACCGTGAAATCAGAGTAAAGTTGATTGATTATAAGGTAAGCAAAAATAACTCGCGATGGAATACAGGAGGCAAAAGGCAGTATCAGGGTAAAGGAAAAATTGGTGGATATCCTAAGAAATTTAAAACTGAATCGGGCGAAAGTATTCAGTCTAGCCCAAATGACCAAGGAAAAGTAGAGAAGAAACGGTCTCAGGGTGAACAACAAAGGCAAAAAACTGAGGGAGGAAGTCCTAGTGGGAAGGGTGGAGCTTCATTCCAGGGACAAAAAAGTGACCTGAAAAAGAAGGCAACCAGTGGCAAAGCTGAGAAGAATAAGAAAATCATGGCTGCCAAGTTAAAATCCAAACCGAAAAAACCAGTGGCGAATTAATGTTAGATGGGATACCTGTTACATAACCTTTCATATTTTCACTATGTATTTGTTATATCATTTTGAGGCACCTGGGCCTTCCATGTACTCTTTATTTTATAATGATTGATATTGTAATGTAATTTTACTCTTATCATTTCCATTAACAATCTTTACATATGTGTCCGCAGCAAGTTTGAATGCTTCGATGGAATGTATATAAATGTGACAGCGAGTAAATGATATGCGACATGTATTTTTCAAATACAAACTTTAGAATCTGGAATACTGTTTCAATTTTTTTTATTATATATTTTATCTAAATGTTCTCTTTGTGTGCCATGCTTGTTATCTTATTACGCAGTTGTAAAGGAAATTGCTTTACATTGCTCAATGCACATTCTGTACAAAATCGTTTAGTATAAAAAATGCTACATCCTAAACATACGGATTTTTCACATACACTACAATCACCACCAAGAACCAAAACTTCTCCTCTGTTTGGTAAACTAAATGGATCTTTCATTATATAACAGTTTTCAGAATAACAGATTTGTTTCGAAAAAGGAGGTTGCAAACCCTTATAATCGAAATGTTCATTTAAATTACAGAGAAAACACTTGAAAGTTCCACCAGGATCCTTTTTGTTATCTGGTACTGTAGAGCCTGAAGAAGTTTCGTTCTTGGCACCGCCACGTGTGTCCTGCGACGTATTATCCACCTTGTCCATCCTAAAGGATAAATACAAATTTCGGAAATAAGAAATTTACATTTCATTTTATACAATAATTTATTATTACAAGCTTTGAGCACAGATCACAAAATTTTTGATTGATATCTATCATAGAATATTACACAAAGCATTGTATTACGAATTGAATCTACAGAGTTTCTTAACTATCCACTGGAATCTTCTCCTTATGAAGTTCTTGTGGCCACCAAAGCGGTTTTACGACTTTCAAAGTAGTGTCTGCGATTTTGAGAGTTTTTGCATTTCGAGCTTCTGCTATTCGTACTAATCCTAAGCCAAATGTGTTCTCCCTTCCTCTGAACTTTCCAACAGCTCTGCCAGTTTCATCACAAATTTTCTCATCGTACTCCAAAGTTTTATTTGGAATTTCATCAAATATTAAAGGCATTACACGCTTTCGAACAACACCTGTATGATGTGTCCTAGCTGTGAGCTCTTGACCAATATAACATCCTTTATGGAAACTCACTCCATGTAAATAATCACAATTAATTTCCAGAGGAAATGGTTTGCCTGGGGGCAAATCATCCACACCTTCGGCTACACCTAATTTATATCGTAAAGCTTTGTAGTTTATAAGATTCTCGTTGTTAGTTGCAACAGGTCCCAAGTGTTTGATAATTTCATCTTTGCTCACCGTTGATTCTGTTAATATTCTCAAACCTAAGTCGAATAGTCTTGGATCTTCGTATAGTCTAATATTATCAATTTGTTTACTTGATTTGTTGTTCAATGTGCCACATGGGAGTATTCGGCCCTCCAGTTGTGGTTTACCATATTCGCTTATATTGTTTTTCTCAGTCTGATTTAAACAGGGATCAAATACTGCCCATATTTTCATGGTATCTTGCAAAGAATCTATATCTACTTTTCGTCGTATTTTAAACATCTTCAAATGCTTTTGTAACTGAGTTACAATTTGTGAGTCACACTCAATATAATAAACTTGATTTTCTTCTCCTCTGTATATGATTGAATCATACATAACTCTACCTTTTATATTTAAAAAGAGAGCATACATATTTACAGCCCCTTCTTCAAAGTGTCGCATATCATTCGTAATCAATCCTTGCAAAAACTCTGAAACTTCAGAGCCTGCTACTCTTACTAAACTTCGATTCTCAAGACATTCCAATACTAGTGAAGTAGATTGCGTCGAATTGTATTTGACTGAATTAATATAGTTCCAATGAACTCCAATAATATTGCTTTTCATAACAGGATTCCTCAACAGACGAAGCATTCTTATAACAGATTTGTTCATCATTTTCATGTCAGACTTTTCTTGACTTTTTACGCATTTATTATAATTATTCCATTATTCGCCTCATATATTCGGTCACATTATATGTGTACAACGTGAATAACTTAACATCCAACTAAAATAATTCTTATATTAATCTTGTAACCTCTTTCTCTTTCGCTCCAGAGCTTATGAGAAAATCAACGGTAATATATGTATCTAACAAATTAGACTTACATTCTTCTAGTTATTATCTGCACCGAATCGTACTACCAAATTTATACATCAATAGGCAATTTCACGTAGATACATTTTTTATCAATATTTAGTATTCTACCTTTGAAATGTCCTCTTCACGAAACTTCGAATGCATAGATTTCTTTAAGCATTAGAACTCCATTCACCCAGTGTATACGTACTATCTACTTATCTTCAGTAGATGTATTCTTCTCCTTCAATGAGTTACCGACTGAAATAATTAAAAGTAGAAAAGTCTCTACCTAACGCACTCTATACAAAACATTCAAAAAGAAATAAACAACAATGCACCACATAACTAACAATGCGCCAACAATATTACGCTATACAACTTGAATAAGAGTAACATAACTCTAGCGTTCACTACGTTACGACCCACATCACATCACAATTATAAAGCATTTCTACATATTTCAAACCAGTAGTAGCCCTAATACCTACTTACGTAGCTTTTAACAAAGCTAAGAAAACATAGTCCCTCTACTCGTGATCAAAGGATCAGTAGCAAATACCAAAAGAATCTCGTTGTCCACATAATTCAAGAAATTTAAATGAATAACAGCCGGTCGTAGAATAGACAAGAGACATTCCTTATAAGGCATCGAGGCAACTTTTCACAAGACATCAGCAAGCTGCTCGGGAAAGTTCGGCGAATCGGAGTCCGGGAACGAGTGCCACTACGAGATGAGTTAAGAAAGGTGGTCAGGATGCTGAGGTGAAGGACACAAAGTTATCTTACTCGGACGAGTTAGCAAAGTAGTGCCTGTGCGATGCTTGCTTGCCGACAAGGAGTAAACGGGACAAGAGAGAAGGCTGTGCGCGCGCATTCCGAGGCCGAGTGAGCGCGCGTTGCTTGTAAATGGTTGTGTTCTCTGAGAAGAGCCCGTGAACGAGTCAGTACTGCTAGTGACTACAGTGTGTAGTGGGCCGACGGTCCGAGCGCTTCGGTCGTGTTACGTGCTCCGTACTTTTCGACGTCCAGCAGAGTCGAGATCGGGACCCGCGGTTTGCTCGTGTTCAACCGCGAGATAAGGCACGGCTACTCTTGCGATAGCACGAAGAGCCTCCTGGTGTATGTTACGCGACGCCAGTTTGAAACTCCTTGAGAGTTGAGCTGTGCGCGTGCAGACTCTGTGATCCGAAGACAATTGAGAAGTATGATTTCTCTAGACTGAAACCGGAACGAGAAGTTTGAAATCTTGTGCTTCATAGTGTGTTGCATTTAGGAGAGGAAGCTTGGAGATTATTGTAAAGTTACTGGAAAATTAATTGTCAAGATGTATTCAGATGGGCACGAGGTAGACGGCAGCTGGGTGCTGCGCGTATTTGTGACGGATCTTCAGGTTGAAAGAAGTTTTCGTGTCAAAGGAGAGCTTCATATTGGAGGTGTCATGCTTCGTCTTGTTGAAGATCTTGGTAAGAATATTTTACTTTTTATATAGGTATATTTCGTCTGATGAAGACAGTGCACCTGTACAACGTTATGGATGTTCTATAGGAAACTAAAAAAATGAGCAGTTTTCAATTTTGGAATCTTGTGGCTGAATATGGCTGCACTATTTATTTTATGACATTTACCTGTATCATTCTTTAATTTGTACGAATTTGGTAAACTGCGTGGGTTGCTTATGATGCAGCAACAAGTTGCGGGATCGGGACGTAGTAGGAAGACAGGAGGCGAGATCGGTCCGCTTGGAGCTGGTGTAAGGCTCAAGAGTGGAAAAACTGGATGCCCGAACTAGTTTTGCCATGATGTGCGACTCCTTTATGCTAAGGAACTCTCCACCCTTCGTTCTAACGACACGTGAAAGGATCCAATGCAAGAGTCTCAAGTAGCTAAACCTTATTCGCGCTTACTCCAAAACCAATTTTATAATCGACATACAGACTAAGAGTGCAATTAGTTAAGCATCCGGTACGCCCTCGTATTATTTTTAAAAGCAACCAAGAAAAAGCCAACAGCAAGATGAATTGATAGGACGAATAAAGCCGAGACGATCGAGCCAGTTTGTCGAATTAGCCAATTTCAATTAATTGAGCCGGCAAGCCCCTGCGTTCCGTAGTGTACCAAGTAGCAAGACTTTAAAGCTAACGATTCGGGCTTAAAGTCTACAGACAGTTTCAAAAACAAAAAATGCATTTAAGCGTGGCATTTCAGATGCGAGGTAGGAGAATTTAAAACGGGATATAAACAGCCGATACGACGGCCTTGCAGCTGTCCTTAAAAGAGCCAAAAATTTGAGCAATTACCACATGAAGTGGCCATGAAACATGGAATATTAGTACGTAGACTTTACGATCGTGTAAGCTGAGAAAATTCATGGCGCGAAAGGCGGCACGAGCTCGCTGAGTCTGTTCGTAGTGCGGTTCTATTCTTGGCAATTGCGATAATAGTTTAAAATTAAACCTCAGCCATGCGTCCATACGTGCCGCGTAACCGGCTCGCTGTCACAGTGCGTATCCCCGACATTTCAAACTCGCCTTTTTATTTTGCTCGTACAGCATCGACACGGTTATTTGTATATCTACGCCCGTGTTATGTATGCACCGGGGTCGGCGTCTATTACCCATTAGTATATTTTCGTCGGTGCGTCGAAAGAGATAGTCGTTTTACTTGCCCGAGCTCGTGGATGCTCGCCAGTCATGAGTTTATTTTAGCATCGTGCTTCATCTATTTGACTTTTCAACTATGTATGGTGTTTTAAAACGCTTGGCATTCCCTATGGGAAGCCGCCCGCCATACCCCACGAAAACACCCACCCGCTTTTACCAGCTCCAAGACACCACGTACATTCCAAACCGCCTGAAATCCTCAGGACGTGACCGCGCAACGTATTTCTTCGTTGTTGAGCACAAATGTGTGTGTATATATATATATGTCTACCTTGTACATAACTTTTTTTTTACATATAACAATTCCGTACCATACAATCGTGCACACATATATCGATGGTATTTTTGAGAAGTCTAGGCAACCTCGTTTCATACAATTACGCAAACGAAAGTAAATCTATGAATGCTGAAATGCGGAGACATTCACTCGTGTAGGCGGATTACGATATTTCTGAGCGACAAGTCGAGAGACAGCATCGCGCGACAGGCCTCCTTTCGATCTCGCTGGAAGAGGCTTTCCTGGTGAAAGGGGTTCCTTTGGTATATAGCATGCGATCATCCATGATAAGACCATAATACTCCCATCTCTAATGTGACGTGCGTTTAACTAGCCAGTAATAACAGTAATAATATACTTGGCAATGATCATTTCATAGAAACGTAATGACTTTCCCTTTCGATAATTTCATATCGTCTACTCGTACTTCCTATCGGTAGTTTCACTCTGACGTCATATTCGAGGAAGATCTCATTTAGCAATGTAAATGAAGAAGGAGACTTCTCTTCTTAAGTCAAGTGATACGAGCTTGAAAATGAGATTTAATTTAACGCTTGATGCTGATATTTTAGGGGGTGGAATTGTTGTCGTGAATTCCATGGAATTTTCTATTTACAATATACGAGACAGTGAGAGAGAGAAAGAAAGAATACTGAAGTATAAGAATATCGGGACAGGTAGAATATCTGGCAGTATCTTTTGTGAGGTGGTCCCTACTTCGGGATCTGACCTGACAGGTTACTTATGCACAGGTGTCCCGCAGTTCCTCTTAGCCGACTATTCTGTCAATGATAAGAATTTATGTAAATGCACGTTTCGGCTCCGAGGTAAATACGAGGGGTTATTTTGAGAATTGAATGTTACCGAGAAGAGCCGGAAAATGTTGATGCAATTGAAAAATGGCATTGCTAAGAAGGAAATGAAGGGGAGATGTATTTTCGTTAGTTTAGATGCAACGTTGTACTCCGAAACAACCTTGCACCGGACGCGACTGCTTATAAATGATACGCTTAAGCTCAATATAAATGCATTATTGTCTGAATTACTGCATGATTGCACGGCTAGGGCAAGATCGCATTGTATGGTAATACGTCCAGTATGTCGTGTCAACGTAACGTTTATATTTGTTAAGTAAAGCTAAGACTTTTGAATTAGATTTCGGATAAATGCCAAATGCGAATTGAGGCAGTGAATTTGCATTTAATAAAATTTCAATAATTTGTATTCAACGCTAGGAATAAATATTGAATATTTTTTTTTGGTACGGAACAAATTGCGAAATTTGAAATTCCGATCCTTTCCATTTGCTCGCACGTTTTTCGTAACGTTCACTTCATTAGTCAATAACGTTGATGTTACGCAAGAAAACAAGAATATTCGTGCACCGAGTTCCTAAATGTATACGATGCTTTTATTATATAACGTAACGATAACTCGCAAGACTTTCAAGTATTTTCATGTATTCATTTTATTTCATTACCGTAGTATTTTTTTTTTCTTCACCATATAGCCCCTTTGTCAAATCTGCATAATTAAGCTGTGCTGATGTGTCTAAGGAGTATGCATCACCAACGGCGACCTGATCTCACATACCGTACGTCAGCAACTGGATGACAAGACCACATTCTTCTTACGTTACTTCTGCGAAATCCAGAAGACTCTTCGGCTTCTCCAGGTTGACCTGATCTCCGCCCATTCGATTCTCTTCACTTACTGGCTACCATTTCTACTGTAGTCTTAACTTGTTCAAATTTACCTGGAACCCTTCGCTACTCCATGGGGGTAAACAAGCATTCATCTCCGAACCGAGGAAAGATGGCCGCTCCTGATAGAAATTGAAGAAGGCATTTTTTGGTCAACTCTCCTGATTTTTTAATAATTCTCAAAAAACTTCGAAGTTCTTGGTTCAGTGAAAAGTGACATAACCCGCTGCAGGTGCCAATGTTTATAGACGGTTACGACACTTATAACCTGCATGTTTATTGGAATATTGCAAAGAGTAGGTAGTGTCGACTATGCAATCGCTTATTTTTGTGTATTTGCGAATAATAATTACGAAGGCGAACCCAGCGCTGCTTTACGAGCCACTTAACTTGAATTATCTACTCAGCTTACGTAGCGTCAGATTACTGGACGGTAATTTTATATGTTCGAGGCTTATGTACATATATGTAGGTACCTACGACCAGAGATATTGGCAGCAACTTGGCAGTGGCCTTGTCTCAAAGTTATCTCAAGAGGATCGTTTGACGCTATTGATGATAACTGATCTAGAATTATTATTCTCTGCCAATGTTGTCATGGCGTTCAACGGCCGCGTTGAAAGTTCAAAATCATTTTATGTCAGAGAAGACGACCCGTGTAAAAAAATGAGTATTTGATATGTTCGCTCACTTTACACTGACTGAGGAATTAAAAGTATTTATTGTAGTTCACTTTGTAGGCCCGTTTTACCATTTCAGGACAAGGTCGCTCTTACGGTACTTCGTACGCGTCTAGTGTTTCTTTTAACTCCAAGGACCGTAACTGTCATCGGGACCGCAAATTCCGAGCCGTGAGGAATTACCGTTACCATTTCCATATCAATGTATTGCATTTTTCTCATGGACGCTATGGCAACCACGGGGACGGTGTACTCGTTCAGACGCTGAAAGGAAACACGGACGATTCAGTTTTGGAACGTTGTATGTACATCTAATTTATCCGGGATACCCAGTAGAGATGATAGCGCTTGTAAAGACTAGTCCTTTCCAAGAAAGGACTTAAGTAGATTAGCCAATGCTGAGGATCTATGGGTTTTACGATATCATTCGTGGACGGTGAACATTTTTTTGGCAACTTATAGAACTCTCGTTTCATGCTGATATTTAAATTCTACTGTAAAATCCTCTATTTTCAAGAATCACGTGCTCGCCCATAAGTACATTTACATTGTATAAACTGTTAAACACATTAACGTCTATTAGATTCTTGCTTGAGGAGATAATAATCGGAAAGGTGTCTTAGATGGTTATCAATTTTGCTAATTTCAGGGTGCTTACTGTCGCACGTGCCTGGGATACAGATCTTAATCTAACCCGTGACAGCCATTGTAAAAAGTGTAAAATTTACGTATTCATGTAAGACGCAAATATATTGTTTTTTTTCTTCTAATTTTTATTTTCATATTTCTTGGGATTCACCACGCGATCTAATTTACGTCGATCTATTTCGTACTTTCGAGTGAGTCACTACACCGTGCTTGTCTTGTTCGCTGATGCATTTTACCCCCGTGTTAAATTACACGGCGAATGTACACGTCGTACTGCCGGAATACGTGATAAACGTTACGTTCGAGCGAATAATTCCCAGAGCACACGTCACTTTTTAGCGTTTCACAGTCTGGCGACTGCACTCAGCGGGATTTGTAATTAGACGTGAATCATCCTCGAGAATCGTGCTAAACGAGTTGGGAAATCGAAAGATGAAATGAGAATGAGCGGCAGAAGGAGTAGGAAAGACGTACTTTCTACATCTACGAAAATTTCGTTTACCAATGGTAAACTTCGAAAGACCCTATACCCAAAAGCTTGAAGTGTCGGACCATTCTGTTTGCTTTCTTATACAGTAAGCGACCGATCACCCTCCGGTTAAGGGTAGGAATTTTCCAAGACAATAAGAAGGCCACTCACCATTCTGATGAAGAATTTCGCAGTACTTGAAATTCTCACAAATGCCATTGAGGGAAAAGTAAAAAAGTAAATATTCTACGCATAAAAGACACTGTGCAATACACAAATAAAAGTTGACGAAGGTTTTATGTACAGCAGGGCCATGAGAACTTCATCCAATTGGCGGGCTTCCAGCTTATTGTTAAATGCGTACTGAACCCGACAAAAAGTTGAACCGAGTCTACTGAGTCATCGTACAGCTGTTGATTTGCGAGTGTTTACCATAGTCCGAAATATGAGGAAACACGTAAACCTTAGACACGTCGTTGAGTATGCATAATTTTATTTATTTGCTTACCGTGCGACAAAGGGAGATAAAGAATGTGACAATACTCTTGACTACCAACACGTAACAGATAAGATACCCTAAATCAATGTGCTAGGGCGCCAGAAGAAGTGACTCGAAAAACTCAATGGGTCTGACACAAATACGAGTCTCTGGACTGTAACACTACTTTGGCTATCTTCATCGATACATCTTCAAGCTATTTCGTAATTTCGTATCAATACTCTTCACGGCACCGAATGGTGGCTTGATAAAATACTGGGTCTTCACGGTCTATCGCTTTGTATTTCTTTATTCTCTTTTTTTGTTCTCCCCTCTTCCATTTAATCAATTGCTGACACTAAGATAAAAGAATGTACATATATTCTTATATAGATCATCCGTGTATATTGTAGGTTGAGTACGACCTTCGTCAGGGTCAGAAGTGGACTTACGTTATGCGTGAACGATCTACTCCTTTTCCTAGGAAGAATGTACAAGTTAACTTCAGTGATAAGTGTCGCCATGTTGAAACGATCTACGGGTTCTAAGCCCCAGACATTATGTGGCCAGGAATGAAAAGCATCCCGCGGTACTGGCGATACATTATTCAATCTCGGAGTATTATCGCGACGAGAGCGTGATATGCGGTAGGAGTACGCGCTGCCACGATTAATCAAAGACACAGGGCTTATACGACCAGCAACAATAATGATATTTATGAGAGCAAGAGAAGTTTGAAATACAGCGGTGAGCTCACTGCTTACTTCTGAAGATCACGTGACGACTTATTCCTCACGCTTATGAAAACTTCTAGGGAACCTTGACAGAGTGACTTCATTATGACATCCATAATGACGAAGGACGGACCTTATACGTTCACTCTGATACACACGAGAGTTTTTTATTATGATCGATGATTTCCATTTACAATTTCTATGAAAAGACACTACCAGTAATTCTTCGTGACCGAACACTTTAGCTACTGTATATGCGCTATGTATTTCTTTTGCGAATATCGCGAAAGTCCTTACTTTTTATTCTCACGTCATACTTTTAGTGTGTATATATATATATATACGTTACAGTTGCTAGAGCACTAATTAAGTTACGCTCGATTAATCATGATGCCATTAAGTCCAGGCGATTCGTTTCCAAAAGGTAAATTCCAATATGGCGTCAATCGAGTTTTATAACAAGAATACTTTTTTAATTCTTCCGTGCACACTGGTTATTATTGTTTTTCATGTATCCTGAAGTCTTTTCTATATAGCAAAAGACAGAAAACCCGGAATTCCTTAGATTACTGTGCATTAATGTACCATGTTATCCGTTATATTCAACTAATTTGAAGAACAACTCGCCAAATATGAATAGGTCCGGTTCGTTATTGGAATTTGAGCCCGGCTGAAATTACGTAGGTAGTCAGTCATTACTGCACCGACGAATTGCCCGACCCTGTTTGTCGCGCGTTACATACTGCAGTACTGATCTTTCTCTCTCTCTCTCTCTTTCTTCATCTTTTATGTTCCTTATGCTCTCCGTCGTTCTATGCTTACACCCACGCATTCCTCGCGCACCGAACACGCGTACGAGTATTTCATTCAGTTTATCTAAGCGGGCCGCGGGCGCCAAGTATATATGCAAAACAGTATACGTGTCCAACGTGGAGATCGATTTCCTCCAAAGAAATGGGAACACCAATGCTTTCCTTAAGATTCGTTGAGCGATAATATCTACCAAAAGCTAAACAGCTGTTTAAAGAACCGTAACCTCAACACGACGTGGGAGTCTGTACTTCTAAGGCGAGAATTCACAGTTTGATCGTCCAATGGAGACGCGTCGTCGTTCCTGCCTCAGATTAGCCAGAATTGAATATCAAGGCGTATACATTGTCTCTACAGGGATATTGTTCCATGGCAAGAGATTAGCTAGAATTACTTTTGTTAATCGTAACGAGCGTCATTTTAGCACGTACGCGCAGTAAACGTGATTCGAACGCAGAGTTCATTTGCTCATGATAAATAATAAAATTAGAAAAACGTTCTGAAAAATTTTCTTTATGGTTCAGGTACGGAAATATGTTGACCTGCCGTTTTCACACGCCTCGATACGTTCGATGAAACATAAATGGTAAGATTTGCTTGGATGATCACATGCCAGCATTTACGTACAGGCAGAGCCTGGTAATTCTACACGTAATGCATTCGGCATTCCTGAGAGCTACACGAGGATGACGGAAAGGAAGGAACATTGAGTAAAGATATACTTAAAAAGGATTCCTGAAGAGTTATCTAGCGCTCTAAACCGACCTCTTATCTCCTCTATTTTGACTTTTTGAGCAGCGCCGTTTTTATAGTCTCCGAGTACTGAAGGCCCACATTTCAACTGTAGGCATTCGTGCGGGACACTGCGGGCTCTCTTTTAGCTATTCAGGCCCGACGGATCCCCGGGTTCATTTTTATGTACCATCCAATTTCTATTCCTTCTCACTGTCTCCTACCCTCGAGATTCTAACGTCCGAGCACCTTTATGACAGCTCTGACTCTCTATCACTAGATAAACTGCCTAGATAGCATGGATCTCACCGAGGGCATCCGACTTCGAAAGTACCCAAAGGATTCTTAACTCCCTTCATAATCCCAGATCTTCTTCCTAGAATTTTTTTAATCGACCTCAACCATTCCTATACGTGTACTACGCACACATATACATACGTATCTAATCTCGCTTCAACTTGAAATCCAGAGCGATGTAAATTAGCAGGACTAACGGTAGCAATAGACCTGATGCAGGTGCGCATGTCGTTCCTTCAACCTTCATCGAGATCCTTCAGGTCGCCTTTATTACGTCCAGAGTGGTTAAGCGCAATGGACGCCCGTTCAAGCGCGTGAACACGTAGCGTTAACTTTACCTCTACGTGTTAGTACATTCTCGGTTCGGAGAGATTTAAGTGGCCGGCAACGGGAATTTAAAGTAATTTTATATATAACACAGCAATGCCTATGCCGTATAGGTACTATGAAATCGAATACTGTATATCTTTTTTTTCAAGATCTTTTCCACGATCGAGGAGACGAAAAATGTGAAATCTTTAGCGTGGGCAGATCACGGATTCTTGGCAGTCGCAACTTGTGCTTCGATGGCAAACGGCGGATCCGTCTTGACAGAGCAACGACTCTATCTATATAAGGCAAGCTTTCTCTGTCCCAAGTTGCTGCACGAATCCATAAGGTTTCAGAAACGTTTCGAATGTCTCCAAGAGTGGAGAGACTTAGTGTATACGTATATATCTATATGGGTATAGACGGTGCGAGAATTCTATGCAAATCAGTGAATTACGTGGGCGCGCACTTCTGGAATTATCACACCGTTGACGACGAAGATGAGGATAATGATAGCGGAGATGATTGCGTGCGAAAAGTTGATCGGACGTGGCTACTTGGTACAATGATATAACTGGGTACATCCTATAGACTCTACTGAGCCTCTTTACCACTTTAGAGTGTATATCGTTTTATATTACTGCTCAAGTTGGATGTGACCTTATTGATTTTTTTTACGCGACCCCAGATATGGCGATCCGATTGGCAGCTCTGACACGACCAAGGTGTTCTCTATCGTCTGTGTTATAACTGATATTTGACACCCGACCAAACATCTTATACATGCGCACGATCGAATCTAAACCAAAGACGCACGCACGCACGCTATGTGAGAGCTTACATGAATATGCATGTATACGTATGGGATATATAATGTGCTTTTATATTCTTGGCATCGTCTATAACCTGACACGCGTCCCGACGCGTAGCATTTCGCAACGCAAGTGCGTAACTGACTGGCAACACGATGGAGCCCCGATTCATTTGAATGGTCTGTCTGTTGGCTTGAAGCGGGATCTTGGAAGAATCTTAGTAATTGGAGCACGTTATAGATTAAAGCGTTTGATAAATATCGAGTAGTAACCGTCTTCGCATAGACGAATACCCAATGTAAACTTACGGACGAGACTTGGATGAAGGAATTACTGTCTAGTTGATGATTTTCAAATGGTAAACACCTTTGTGCTAATTATGACTATCCCACTCGAGACGTTCAATACGTATAGATAGATACAATAACCAATTCAATGGATCAAACGATAGGTAGAGAATGAACACCTCTACGACGGTAGCTGATTTAGAATCATGTCTGATGTTTGAAATTATGATGACTTGATGATTCATCTATAGATATATTATTTCGAACGTCAATATTTTTTCTCTACCCTGCTTTTTTGCTGCACGCACCTATCGCATGAACTTGGTGAAAAGTTATCAACTTCTTCGGGAATATTTATTGTCATTATCAAAATTATTCTCAGGGCAAGATGGCGCCTTGGTGAAAGTTTTGAAATCAATGAAGTAAACTCTTCGGCGAAGTAAACTTTTCTGCTCTGTGGACTTTTGACTCGTGCTCATTGATTTGGCTTTCCATTGCTGAAACGGGATATGAGTAATGTGACGATGATAGAGAGAATTCGCTCATGCATCTTTAACATATGTATGTATATGCACAGCATCCATCTTCTGTGGGTCGTACACTCAGCGCTCAGCCAGATGACAAATAAAACCTGCAGAAACAATGGTACATTGTGTTCCCTGGTAGGAATATAGAGACTGCGTACGCTTGGTATCCGTTTCTGATCTTATGTATGAATGCGTACGTGACTGTACGTTGGGTGAGTAGTAGTGCACGCATCCGATAGTGTGAGTTGCGGTTGATGCCGAGTTTAAACATAGCTTGTGACGTCATTGAAGACTCCTCTGCCCGGCCAGTCTCCCGCCTCACACTCGGAATCTTCGATTCGGTCTCGGGATCTTTAATTTCTCTTGAAACCAGAAAATATGATTGAATGTTATTTTGAAATATTTTTTATAAATTTGTCCCTTATCACATACTCGTGCTGATTGTGCCTGAAATTGTCTGACTCTGTCTGACCTTTATTATTCCGTAATAGTAGCTTTGACTTAAAATAAACTAAAGATATAACATTGACCATTTTACCTTAGCGAATGGTAAGCGTAATATGGTCAATAGTTTTACTGGAGTGTTACGCAGGCGTAATGTCATCGATATATGGTGATGTTGCCGAGTGCCGACTGCGTTGATTCCTTTGGTCGTGTTTGTAGATTCGCGAAAAATAAGCGTTCGCAGCCTTCACCTTCAGGATCTTGCGTACCATTCGCCAAAGAAGGAGCGGCTTGACTTTTTAGTCTTGGATGATTCACGCCGTTACGTTCGGACCAATGTTCCATAGTTCTTTTCCGCGTAATGGTGACTAGAGTGAAAATTTGCAAGACAACTAATTTCCGTACGCGGAGAATAGCATTGGGTGACTGACCTTTCTCAGGAAAGAATTTATTGTCTCGAGTTTTCCCAGTCACTGACAACAACTGACATGCATACCGCATACCGCATGCTATACATGCTACTGCAAGGAGTGCTTATTGTCTCTTAAGACAATAACCATGGGTTAAACAGTGGCGTCCATTAGACTGTCGTAATGAATTCGCACGGAGTGCAAAAACAGTACATTCCCGTAGACGAACGTGCGAAAAACACTATCAACAATGTAAATCTGAAATTCATCCGTATTATTCGACTGGGCGTGTCCCGTATATTATACACGAATAAAAACAGACAGTTCCAATACCGGCGATATAGCCCACATCTTTTCCTTTTTGAATGCGGCCAACTCGCACGTGACACTCTTCACGTGGCCTTGCGGGATTCTGCTCCATAGATGGATAAGAATACAGAAGAGGTATACCTTGATCATTACTGATATTATGGACCCAGCAGCACCTTGCGACATCCTCTCCTCGAGAATAGCTGGACTTTATCTTTACCTATGGGAGTTCATCTCTCCAGTGCACGTATGGGTACTTCGGTTCATATGCATGTCAGAATTGCATGTGAATCTTGCGCTTCTCTTAAGTACGTGAAATAAGCCACATAATGAACGAGGTCGAGTCCATGACACGATTCTAGTTGTTTTGGATTTTTATTTCATAATGCAATACGGTCCAATTGTTATCCTTGGGCATTTATTTCATGTTATTCTTTCGGCCTATTGACCTTTTCTTCATGTGTGACCTTCATCGGGACTGGTCGATATGAAATTAAGAGGATTGAAGAAACACGTTACGATAGCGCAACACGCGAAGCTAGTCGTATTTTATTTTCTATTACGGCAATAGAATTCTGTCGAGTGCAGAATCGTGTATCGATACTTGTTTTTGGTATAGCGACTGTACGTATTTCCGAGGACGATGCATTTTACATTCTTAGAGTTCTGGCTGAGTGCCCAGATGCTAGATTCAAGTGCATACCTCCAAGTGCAACCGTTAATTGCGTCTTTTTTTTAAATTAAACAACTCAAGCAATTCGTTAAGGAGACACTGTTTTTTACAGCAATAAAACAAATTGTATTTCAATGCACATAACGCACACTCCGATATATCGTTCTGAGAATTTTTAAATGTTTCGACCTTATTTACTCAACTGTCTACTTGGAAATTTTTTTTTTTTTAATCGAACACGTAGAAAAATATTCCGTGATAAATTGGAAGGCTTTCGAGCATTCAATATCTCTATGGAGATGAAGTCTTGCGAGAGAAACGTTTAATCAGACCGACGGATGTCTATCAGCTTATGCTAATATTATTTCACACAATTATCTACGCACAAGTCGCTCCTGGTTATCTTATCGTATTTCGCAGGAATGTCGCTACCTATACTGGTTCCTTTTTCACTTATAATTGAATCAGTTATATATACTGTACTCTGTGCACCAAACACTCTTCTATCACATACTAAACAGTGAACTAGAAACATTATTGACTCCGGTCTTCACTTCTGAGAACTTAACGTCTTCCCATTGTACGATCTTCACAATAGCAAGAATGATTCCGGAGGTCTATAAGGTACCGATTACTTAGAATGCTATAGGACTGACTCTGTAAGATCACCAACAGGATCTACCTACATCAATGTATCAATGCGTAGGCGAATCAGGCTGCTTGACTTCATTCACTCCAACGCCTCCGTGTCCATTCATGGTGTTTAGTATTTACTATACCGAATCCGTGCAGCGCGGATCATCGTTATCTTAACTAACTTAACACGAAAGTTCTCTGCGACAAGCATCCAGTAGCGTGACGGAATTTTGAAAAAGTCGCAAAGCAAAGGCGTTCGGCTGAGAATTAATGCGATAAAGGCTCTCCATGCAATGCCCCATTGGTTCTGGTAATTAGCGCGATCCACATTGCGTAAAGTCTGACACGATAAATTACGATTTTACCAGCCCACGTTACGACAACTATATGGTTCCACCACGACGATAAACGAACTTTATTCGACTTGCTAATTAATATAATTTTCTTATTTAGTACCCACGTACTACGTATGTATGTACATACCTATACATATAATGCGATCCATGGAATGGCCTGCATTCGTTTATGATTTAGTATGCGAGATACGCCGATACCGATTGGAGCTGGTTCGCCTACGTGACACCAGCGTGGTTCAGCATTCATAAAACTTCTGAACGATAAATAAGATACGCCTTGCGAAATCGTTTTACTGCCGTTTTCTAACTGTCTGTGACCTCTGAGACTGATATACTTTACATATTAGACGGTTTACGCGAAGGTTATGCACACTTGCATTTGGTGACGTATCCAAGATTCAAGGTTCTCGTGAAATCATAGACCTTGCTTTTGTCGCTCGTTTTATTTTCGATAAACAAAGAAACGAAGTCTATAAAAAAAATTGCATTCGATTCCCCTGCCAGTTTCAGTGATATGACAGATACGCGTGTCATCCTTGCAAGTAGCAAACTGCAAAGTTACTCAAGTAGCGATGACTAGCCGACCCGTGCAAGAAGCGCGTGGCATAATGAAAGGAGTTATTCATATGTCAGAGAATTTACCACGCATAAGAATCGTAACAAGATCGTTAAATTGGTCGATAGCGATTTATCAATTGACGGTAGTCAAGTCGGCACTACTGTCTCTGCCGATCAAAGAAATTATCAATATAAAAAGGTCGACGGGAGTCTATTGATGGTATTTTTAATAAATCCTGTCTACTCGTAGCTATGTATATATGTATATGACATTGGAGTAGAAATATCGATCTCACAGTTTGAAGACGTCAAAAAACCGCAGAGTGCTTGTCTGCACGCACTTTCCTTGGCATCCTGCCGCATCATTTTACGTTAATAACTGGATACATTCTGGCCACCCTTTGTTCGATTCTCGTAAACCGTGGATATGGATTTACCCGACGGGCAGAGGAAGCGGGTTGGATAAAATAGTCGGAATGACGTCACCGGAAACACATGATATTCGCAAACACGGCAAAGGGATGTACGTGTGTCGTGATAAAACGTCCAGAATCTTTTCTCGTGACTGTTTATACGTACATACATACGAGCAGAGTGTGATATCAAAACCTTGTGGTCGTTCCTTTAACCGTCTAAATCTTTCCATTCGACGGCCATCTCTCGTGAGTTTCCTGAGGTGACGTGTTTCAGGATCGCGCGAAGCAGGATGTAGGAAAGATTTCGTATCTTGACTATAGGGGGTGAATGGGAATGTAAAATCTTCGTGGAAGCTTCATGAAGAATAATGATAGTACATCTGCGAGATAACTCTCAGGACCCAAGGGGCGTTCAAGATTTTACGAAAGTTTTGTCTCAGCTCGAGTGAGATTTTAAACGTCTCGTAAAGCCGTAATGATAGTCAGACGCTATGGCATTTTTATTTTGACGGGGGAAATTTTTATAAGAGGGTCTTTCTGGCGAGAGACACTATTGCGAATATTCGTGGCGATACCGGTATGCGAATTTATGATAACTCCTACAGAACGTGGGTGGTGGTAAACGAGAGGTCTTGAGGATATTGTTAAATCGAATAAAATCCTCGGGTTATTTTTCTCGTTTCTTCCAAGAATTTCCAGACGCCTTCTAACTAATTTATTAACGTTTAGTCTTGACGCACTTGGATTTCATGAGTATCACGTGTCTATTATGGACCTTGCCAATCGTATTCAATAAAACGCCTAACTTCTTTTACCCGGAAGGAATGGGCGTGCCCTTTATTTACATTTATGTCTGGCAAGGAGCATAACTTTTGTACGTGACATTCACCCTTGAATTTACTCCACGTAAAGAGATAAACGACAATCCCATTTTGTATACAGGTCTATTTGATTAAAAACTTCCTGTATATCTTACTTATAAAAAAAGTGTCTCTACAGATTGAAACTATATAGGGCGTGGAGATCAGCAGTTCCTTTCTGCCAATGGAATACCGCTGGTCTAGACACGATGCGCCGAAGAAATTGTAGTAAGCTGGATCAGCGAAAACGTAATAAAAAAAAAAGTATCCACTGCTTGGCTATCCGCGCCAGACCAGAGGGGATGAAAGTTTTGGACGTTAAGGGTCTCTGAAGGAGAAGTAACTCGATTTGAGTGGCTCATATACGGAGTTACTACGCAGAATGGAGAGTCTTATATCCTTGTTATAATCCAGACAAGAACTCATTTTATTTATTGTTTTTCTTGTAGATATTTGTTAGAGCATAATAAAGGTAGGCTTAAAAACGTTTACGATTCCTTGCAGAAGAACATTAGATAGAGATATTGCGATTGTGGGTCTTTCTTACGGAAGACTGCGGTTTTCTACAAACTTTAATACCGCATCCTATTTCCGCTGTATTTTCGCAATACGTCCCTGAATTCGAACTATGGTGCTCCTTGGAGTGGTTCAAAGGAATTCAATTCCATGTTATGGCAAAATGCAAATATCTATGGCGCCAGCTTTCTTCCTTCACAGTTACGCACACCGATATTAAGATCGATGAGGAAATTGAGGATCTTCCGGAATCTCCCCTTCGTCGAAAGTTCTTCCTTGGTCTCCTACCAACTTTCCCCAATAAATTACAACTCCATTACACAGCATAGAGCCAAGGCCTGAATCGTCTATACTTGCTCAATTCAGATAACACAGTCCGATTCGACTCGCGTATCGCAAGAATACTTCGACCCAAGAACAATGCTTGCATACAAAACGATTGTAAAATATTATTCCACGTCATCCGTTCATTCACAATGGCGCCAAACGTCATAGCGTACCAATCAACGTCAGCCAATCAAAAAGTCTAATGACATCATTCATGGAAATGAAATTTAGCACCGCGCTGCTGTGTTAATTAACTGATAACTTTTATTCGGTCATTTGACTCGTATTACACTGATCCTTCAAAGTGACAGATAGGTAGACAATGTCACTGACTCCTAAAAGAGTTAAAAATTACTACAGACGTCATTAATCTTTTTTTCTATTTTTGTTTGTTTTTGCTTTCTCAAATACATCATACTCTGTATCTACCGCCCACATTCCTTTTGTCTGGTAAAATGTGAGTTTCTATTCGTAAAGTAAAAGACAAAACTTACACTACATAACTTCAACGCCCCGGAAGCTCCTAGCAGTCGTGCCTCATTACTGACTGCATTTCCCGTGGAGCGACTAATTGCTGACTCCTTCTCTCCTCTACGCCGTGTACTCTTCCCTCTCTATTTCCACTCCCAGCTCCAGCTTACAATTAGACTTTACATTAGTCTCTCTCTGGCATTTCTCTCATTTCATTTTCGTTCGTCAGTGAAAATGAGTGCTTCACGAGCGATAGAGCATGAGCGTCTAGGTTGCACATGCTCATCGCCAGCTTACTCGAGCAGCCAAGGATGAAATCGATTTCGTTATAATTCCCTGTTCACCGTTCAACCCCTCCTTTCAAGTTGATTCGGTGTCGGCTTACAGAAATTAAGCGGGTCGGTCATGGAAATATGGCTCGCATAACGATCCTACAAATTGAATAATTATAACTGTTGCTTTGCGTCCAATGATTATTTAGACGGAGGGTAGCTGATGTCTGTCTACCTATCAATCATTATGATATAGTACGACATTTTATTATTTTATTTTTCCTTGGATATATAAAAATCTTTCTTAGTTAAAATAAGATTTTTGTATTTTTAGAGACGTCCTAAGGTAAAGGGAGTTTGTTATTCTCCGTTGGATTTCTTGGCACACGATTCCTAAATTGTATATCATTCCTCGTAATCATCCTTGGCGTAACCTATATTTCTCTCCGGCGATTTCATTTGTTTGTAAATATCGCATATCGCACAGTAAGCTATACGATTGCACGAATAAGTCGATGATTCGATGGAGATAGCATTTATTAATTGTATGCAATGTCTCAAAGGTTGATACGTGTGTTACGACACGAATTATCCTCGATGATTTGCTGACCGCAGTCAGATCTTCTAATACACTTTGTACAGATAACGTTTAATAAACATGAAAGGATTGCCAAGTGCAGAGAGGGACAAACCCAATAATATCTCTGAGATTTCCAGGCCGTCCCATCTCGAGTTCTATAAATATTATTCCGACCTACTTTTACCAAGGGGGAGAATGAGAAGTCGCCATAAACCAAATTTATCCTCTGACGTTACTCTCTGTAGGCCTATCGGTCCTATTTCTCAAGCACCCTTTGTATAAGCTTTAAATATGTGTTCTTCATGAATACAAAAAAAAGGTCCATCCTCGATAAATTCTTTAATCGTTCTGACTGTTAGTTCGCCCACGTATTTTAAATTTACCGCTCACGCGCAAATGTCTACGAGAGCCAACAGAGTTTTTGTTGTTGACATGTTACGAATATCATGCGTAATTAATGGAATGGTAGTTTTATTGTTCTACCATGAAGTTGACCTTTGCGACAAGTAATTTCCATAACTCGTCGAGTGTCGAAGAGTAGGCTGCCAAACATGAGGAAGTTAAGAAAAAAAAAAATAGTGGATGTCTCGGTCATGGTGTCATCGCTATGTGGGTTATTGCCACGAAGATTACTCCTCAGCAACGACAAACTGGGTCACCCTTTTATGGTCACCCTTTTACGTCCTGCCATGAAACCTACCCTAATTGGTGAGAAAATAATAGGGTCAGCCTGTCAAGGCCCTGTGTTCCCAATAACAAGGGATGAAAGAGCCATCCCATTTCTGTATACCCAATGTCGGATATACTAAAAGCATAGAAGTCAACTGCCCTTTAAAAGCGATCTTGTCTACTACCATTGAAAAGTACCAAACCAAAACACACGTGGTAATAAAATAAGGATGAGTATATGCTTTACCAAGAGACACAATATGGACTCCATCTCGACTGAATTTAACGAACCATCCCATGGAAATCCATCGTGATTGTCCGCTATAATCGCGGCACGCAAAACTTTATCATGACAAAAGCTCTATATGGGATGAAAGCGGACATTGTCCGCTAGAAATTTGGTCTCGACACAAAAAGTATCACGATATTACAATTCAGCACGTATGATGGATTGCTATTTCGATATCAAGACTCACCCTCACGACGTGGCCATTTCACTAGGAAATGCATTAATCCCATAGTAATGGATCTCTGAAAGCGCATTGCTGGATCCTGACAACAGTTCCTATCCTGAGTGGCGAAGCCAATTTTGTGCAAACTGTATTGTGTAGCTCTGGTTGGCCAAGCCGTTGCGAGGTCGTTGTTCTGACATTTATTGTACACTCTTCCCATCTGTCTGTATACAGGTATACGCGTACTCGCCCGACTACTTCTATATATATTCCACCATAGCTGTACCTATTCGTACATTGGCACCTAGACAAGAGGAACGTAACCCTGTACATATAATATATCCAGGACTGGTAGAAATGTATAAAGTAGCTTGTACATAACCGTTGCCGGGATCGCATAGCATGGTTTTCTATTTACCACGAAGACTCCTGTTCGTCACTTCTCCCTTATATATACAGATACATACGTACTGAGTTTCACCGTGTGAGTTCCGTAATAGTCAGAGGATTATGTAAAGGCACTTCCTGTAACCTTTCATCACAATGGTGGCCGGGTGTGGGCGATGCCGAGTATTTGAGTCTGACTCGAATACTCGTTTTACTGGTGTGCCGCTATCAGGACTCATCGAACACAGTGGAGCGTGCCCGTCGAACAGACGTAAATACAAGCACTAGCATAGGCGGCCCCTTTTAGTCGACGTGGGAAGATCCGGCGAGTCTATCGCCTGGTAAATGGCGCGAGGAAAAACGCTCTTCAATATTGCAAAGGGAGACAATACAGAAGAGTCGCTGCTTATTTCGAGACAAGGCAATTTTAAAACTAGAAAAAATCAATGCGGAGGATCTTTAACGTTATACGAGGTTCAGATCGTAAATCAGACGGCAATTGGGGATGATTTAAAAGAACGAATTAATATCTAACGTTTAATTGGACTGTCAGGGCCCGTATGGACGGTCAATTGCTAGTGATTCTAATTCATTAGACACACCCGCATAAGTCGCTCTATGAAAGGGCAGTGAAATCAATATCCATGCCGTGTTATATTTTACTACTTTGAACTTTTAAGCATGGCTGTTATTGTGGGTTATCTTGTCCCAGTCGCATGCTTTTAAAATTCGCATTTATCGTCTTCCATTTTAAGACTACAGTCCTATGGCACTCTAATCCTCGTGGTGTTGGGAAAATAAACATACGAGAATTACGACTCATGACTAGTCACGCTATTGCTTTCAGTTGGCTTTAATGGAAACCCACTGTGGTCTTGTAAAACAAGCGTTTTGCTAATCTGATAACAATGCGATAACGATCGTATCTAATCTATTTGGTACCATAGTACCCATTTTCATAAGAGGATATCGATTTCGCGCAGATGACTGCCTAATGACATATCATAATGTCTTTGATGTTCAGTGGCTTTTTAAAATATTTTTTTAACCTTATCACCCAGGTCTAACTATACCTTGATGATGGTCTAGTACATTACTATATTGTATTACCTATTGATCTGTCGCTAGATAGCAGATATCGGAGGGAGTGTTTTGACCTGACCTGATTTTCGCACAGTTTATACTATCACTTAGTTAATCTCTGCATAAGAGCTCTTACGCCGATTGGAATCCCACATCAATGTTTTTTCATTATTTTTATCAATTCATTCGCGAATTTATCCATAGCGATCAGCCTTGATTAAGCAAAAGCACAAAATAGCAAAATCAC
>JARPRG010000496.1:969426-1116065 GCA_031001745.1 Hartigia nigra | reverse complement strand
CACAAAATAGCAAAATCACTCTAGTTCCACTATCAAAGTGTTTTTTGCAGAAAATATTGCTAGACGAGTAAAAGTAAGTTCCGATTGAAAAGAACTTTCCTGACACGTCGCAATGTTTGCAACGGAAACAGTTACGGCCTTGGCGCGCTAATTAAATTCATCATACATATTCATCCATTCACTCAGAGGAAGTCCACATAGGCATCCTCGGCATCAGCAAATATAACTTGTCCTCTAGAGTCTTATACAATAATATTAAAAAAAAAATTGTGTAATTATTATCTTTTTATTTCGCACCTTTCGAGCTGGTACACCAGTAGAAAGGTCAGGGAATGTAAAGGTAACGTCGCCAGGGAAAAGGGTGGATCCCAAAGCGACGACTTGCGTCCTCATGCAAACTGCAAATTGCGGAGGTCTACTCTAACGAGGTCGTTGATAGAGCATATGTTAAAAGTGCGGAAAACGAGTCAGTGCAAAGATAACTAATACGTACGCGTATGATACGTGCGTGAATTTATGTATGCGTACGCGTAAACGCCCCCCAGGAACGCTTGATAATGATACTCGCTCACGAAAGGTTTCAGCCGTTACCTCGTAATTTCAAAGCGGCGTAAATCGTGACAAAACTAAATTAAACGGAATTCCATTGACTCGAAGTATATTTTTTTTATCGTGATAGATACGAGCCATAAAGTGGAAGCAATTCGTCTCAGTCTATTCTAGTTATCTTCATCTTCGACTAATTGTCTTAATCTTAACGAGATCACCAATAAAGGTATACGTACTGTGAAAATATTGAAATTGTAATTCCTCAATGTTTCGTATAAAAAACATTGATAAATCTTATTCGTTACCGTTTGCAATTATATTTGAATTATCGTTCATCTGCCGTTCTCTGTTTATCAGTCTTACGTCTATCCATGTCAGAGTACGTCGCATAGTATTAAATTACACGCGTCGCCACTGGCCGTTGTTGGGGGATACAGACGGATTAAGCTTAGTTGAAGGCGTTTGGCGTGAGTCAGTGCTTATTTTAGAACAATTAAGGGCCACCAAGTGAGAACGACGCATTTCGACGTACCAGAAGAGTTTGAATTTGTCTCGATTAAAAAAAAGAAAGTCTCGAATAATACTGTCATCAGTGTCTTCTTGGATGAGCTATGATTTTTCATCAGAATGATCGTAGTTCCATCGTTGCTCGGACACCTACGATAAAATCGAAACGAGTGCCGGAGGCAGTAAGCGCGGTATGTTAAATAGGGCGTGCAACAGGTCTCTTGTCGATTTGCATATTGCTTCCCACGAGGTCTTCACCAGTCGCAAAGCACCAATGGTAAATGGCCATGGAAGTAACCGTTATACGAATTACTGGCTTACTCGTGGAAAGATGTAATTCAGGGTCTCAACACTTTCATGGAGAGTTAAGAATAATTATCGCGATTAATCACGTCCATAGAAAGGGCAAGGCACAGGGATATATGCACATGTTTACTTACGAGCAAAAAGGGGAATATATGTAGAATATTCAACCCTTAGCTCGTTAGGCCCTATTCATTTAAGTATGTCGCTGCTCAAAGGCATTAACTCCTGTGTCAGCAAACACTATAATCGTTAGTCATCATACAAATTTACTGCAACTAGTACACCAATTTGAAGAGATGACGATGCCAACGATCTGGAAATCGAGTTTAATTATGCGAAAGCTCAAAGGACGGGGTTGGCATCGTGGTAGACGTGTGCTAATCTGGTTAGCTCCTTCCGGTCGATATGACGTGAGTATAGACGTTGAAACCGTTGTCTTTATAAAGGAACTAAGTTAGGGTTGCTTTACGTAGTCACCCTTGCCAAGGTAAGGGTAGCTCCGTTGGAAAGGGAGTTGGCAGCCAGGAGTTTGACAACAGCCGGAGCGTGCAGCCCCTGTTCCCTTGTTGACAGAACTAGCACGTGTCCTTATGGCCCTCTTTGAATGGCCCACATTTCTTTACTCTACGTACAATAATAACCATCGAGCTTTTGCGTATCTGCATGCGTCCACGCGTCATCCCCTTTTAAGACCCCTTTTGCGTTCGCTCTGGAACCCATCAAAAATCTACCTACCCCCCGTTACGTTTTTGTGCAGTATTTTCAAATCTTCGTCCATATAATACACATACACGTACAACCCTTCCATTATATTAAATTATAATATTATTGCGGCTTCCTGCCTGATCACCCCAAGTCTAATACGTAGATCTAAAACCCATGTCGCTTTTCTCTCATTGTTCACTCATTAACGCGAACTCTCGACTTACCCCTATACGCATACAGTTTAGCACATACATCAAAAAGTGCATGACAGATCGTCAATCTATTGTCGCCATAGGTGTAGATGATATGTGCTTTGTTCGATACAGACTTTGAAAATGCTACGCATATTCCCATTTAACGTGCAACGTATATGCGTATGCACACATTACCATGCAACAAACGACGATAATAAATATCATCCCCACCGCTACTCCCGTGTGTATTCGATTGCGAGGTACTCGGTGCGTGTCACGCGAACCGTAAACGAGCCCTACTTCCATCGCATTTCTAGAATCGTTTGGTAGCTTCGTTATCACGTTGTTACCGCATGCGTTCCCTTTCGTACGTAATAACACAGTAGTTGTATATAAAGGAGCGCGAAAGTTTAAAATTATTCTTGGCAACAGTAACAAAGATGAAACGTGTCCACGGTACCGTCACGCTACTCCTTAGTGAATGAAACCGTAACCCTGTTTTCGGTTGGCGATAAATTCTGCATTAAGATTAAGGCAAAGGTAACTAAAGCCAACGACTGCTCTAACTTTGTGTAGTCCCTTTCAGATGCCTTCGTTAACGAAGACACGGATAATAGCATGTTTAGATTCTCAGCTCGCTTACACGAGACCGAAACTTAGGTATTATAGGTGCAGCCTACCGGTCGTGACCGGAAAGCTCCTGGGTCGCCTCACACTGAGCATCCACAGAAACGAGACTGAAATAGCATCGTTTCTCAAAATAAAAGGACCAGGAAATAAGTGGTTCGGTTCCGTCATCGGTGACTTCCTGCACCACCGTCTACGCCACTCATGCCTTTAGCTCTCTTAAGCCTTACCAAACCACTTCACCCTAGGTACCTACTCACTCGTCTTTCTTACCACTCGTGCTGCTGCGTCTCACTGCGTACGTGTCTGATGGTGCATATGGGGTACGCTGTAGCCAAGGGGTATAAATAGAGTCCCGATGCAAATATTGCGGTCGTTGCTACCACGCCAGGCCTCGAAACTAAAAGGCTCAACGTGACGGAGCTCGGTTTTATACTTGGAATATTCTTGGACGAAGACAGGAAGTTTCGCGCGTGTCTTGAGAAATTCAAAAAGGTATCTAGAGTTTCGGAACAGGAGGAGGAGGGAGGGAACTTCGATGCGCCAACATCAGAGGATGACGCTCTGAACGGTAAAGGAGGATGGCAAACTTCCGGGTCAAAAGACTCGCAGGGTGGTATATACTGTATTGTGTTAGTGTGTCACCGGGCCACTCCTAACAACTCGCCATGACTCTTTGTTATTCAAAGAACATTTTCTATCGAAGGATCGACGGGTTGAGCCCGTTTCCGTTCTCCATTCGAAGCGACCCGTTCTCGTTACGCTTCTAAGTCGTTCGAGTTCGTCGTAGGAACCTTGAGAAATTTAAATCAGATTTTCTTATGTGCCATTGTGGATGCTCGAGACCAACGGATTGGCCTTCTTCAATGTTAACTTCATTTTATAAAACAGTATTATTACTTCGGTACCTTTGAACACGCTATCCCAGATAACGAGTTTTTCATTCCCTTAATATGAAAGTCGTTCGGCAGTTTAAAGTCCTTTTTACTTTTTGCAAAACATCAGAGCGCAGATCCGCATTGCGAGTGGCGATTTAAGCCGGATAAAGTTCGAGCCTCGTCAGCGAAACGGGATAACTTCACGTCTGGCCCTAAAGCCAGACTATATTTATAGGTCGCAGCTGCACAATGCACTTGGTGTCTCACGAGAACCCAACGTCAAAGAGCGAGTAAAGGACAGAGCATCCACAGGAACTGTGACCCTTATACTCGTTCTCTGTTACTAACGTATACGCACGTGCGCCGCCTCAGTGCTCGTAATAACATAACGGTGCGTTAAAATGCGATACGTACAACCGCATGTGGATTCTTCTTCGAGGATGGGTATAATAAAAGCCTATGGTAGTAGAACTTTACTTCATGGTTCCATTGGCACTACTTTAAAATTCGATAACCTCAACTCTTAGACGGGGTAGACGCTTATTTATGGAATACCAAAAACACGTGTAAGTGCGTGTCACGTCTGTCCACGAGTACCTCGAGTGTTAGGAGGCACGCACCAGTCCCGAGAATCCCCATAAACGAGAGGCATTGATAAATGTTTATGCATAACCCCCATAACTTCTAGCCCGTAAGAATGCCCTAGTGTGCCTTTCGAAGGGTCGTACCTAATGCACTTCTAAATGCAGCCACTGTGCTGCCCGTCGGATGCGCCAATAATCGCATTGCATATGCCAGCCGCACCATATGCTTCGGCTAATGGAAGGCTAAATGGCAACCATTTTCGCCTGGGAGTGGATTTGAACTCACCACCGGGTTTTCCCGGTAAATCGTTAAATTGACCGCGTCAAAAGTAAGGCTGCTTGGGTATTGGCAGCTGTGACAATTCTGACGAGGTCCAATGTGGCTTTGCCAGCCTGCAGGGACTATACCAACTACTCCATTTCTACTGGGAGCTACAATTCCCTAGGAAGGTGAAGCATTTTCCTCTGAGTGAATGAACTGCTTTCTCGTCTGAGTGAAGACGAGTGGATGAAACCCTTGAGCTACCCGACACCCTTGTTGAGTTGTAAGGGTTGTCTCTTGGGTCTTAGGAGTGCCGCTCGCAAGGAGTATGAACACAATGAAACGGGGTGTGAACAGGAAAGTATGTTGTGTATATACCTATGCTACGCATATGTATGCCGAAGGGTGAACGTGCTACCCTTAGATTCTCCTCTTTCAAATTGTCCACAACGACAATGTAACAAACGTTCGGAAGTTCCTTACTATTCTTCATTTTTTTATGTTTTCCGTATGGGCGTACCTTACCTTTGAGGACACGAAGTCTTATTCCTGCCTCTTGAATTACTCTCAACGACATATAATTTGTAAACTAGCTAGGATCACGGCGAACCGGACGCTTCTTGTCCATTCGTACGTAAATCTCTGAGACGAGGAAACAGATGTGACCACGAAATCCGACAAATCCTGGCGCACATGTCCCGGATGTCTCTCTGCGGCTAGAAAAACATTCTTACGCGGTGGCAAGACGGTCTCAAAAATTCTCAAGAAATGGTCCATAATGCTGAGGAAAATCAACCTCGATATAAACGAACCGGTATTTTTCCTCGTGACGGGATAAATCACTTCGAGGGAAACCTTTCTCGCCATCATTAGGGATTGACATTCTTGGGGTCTGCAAGACCCTCTTTTTAACCAAGTGATAAAATTAGGGGACGCGCCCTCACTGCACTCTTCGAACGACATCGATTCTCTCCTGTCATTTTTTCCCTCCGTAGTTTCCCTCCAGTATACTTCTACTGCAGTTGAAAAAACACGAACTCCCCCCCGATGCTTTGTTACCAGTCTTGAGCGCTTCTTTGTCCTGTTAATTGAAACCTGCTAAGTGCATTACCCTCAAAAATATCCAAGTCTCACCACTATGAGTAAGCGCTATCATCGTTTCAACCTAACCATAACTTTCACTTAATTTTTTTAATTTTAGATATCGCCATGGACTGGTCAGATCATGCCTTATGGTGGCCAACGCGAAATCAGTGGCTAACCAGAACGAGAAGCACTTTGGACCAATATGGAGTTGCAGCCGATGCATTACTGCACTTCACTCCAATGCATAAAACTCTGCGGGTACAACTGCCAGATTTGAGGTGTCTAGATTGCAGGGTAGACTTCTCTGTCAAGACCTTCAATGCCGTCATCAACCTCTGCAAGGAACTAGGTAACTCCATGCGATTTATACTCCGCGTGAATGAAATGGTTAATTTAATTATGCAACCTTGAGCAATGCGAGGCAGTCATATTATATATGCGCGACGGTGACGCTGCATTTGAATTAAAGCGAGTCTGCACGAGAACATAATGACATTTGCTATCTGGCAGAGTATCTCTCGCCCGCGACAGGTGACTTTTGTTTCATAATTATTTGTCATAATGAAAGAAACCATAAGGTCCTCTGCCGGTCACGCGAAGGTCACTCAGACTGTAAACCTATATATTTATCACCGTGAGGCTGATCCTTTTTCTTAATCAAGGAAGTACCTGGGGATATGCTAATTGTCTAACGAGAGAATAGTACATGGGAACTAGTTAGCTGCTAAGAGATATATATTTCACGTGATTAGTTCTTGGGTTTTGTATCTTAGTAAGTCGAGGTCTAATTAAAGAGACTCGTGAATTCCATAGGGTCTGATAACTCGTCATAACAGTTCAAACGTTACGGCTACACAGAACCATTGTAATTTCCTGCTTTAAGTGAAACGCAGAAAGAGTCAATTAACAATAAAATTTCCCCAGGGTTAAACAGTCCCTTGTGTAATTCTTGTTGTTAAAAAAAAAACTGTTACATGGTTGGCAATTACTCTTAGCGATTAATTACACAGTCTTTTCGTTTATTTGTATGATGAGAAACGACCCGCATGGATAACCTCATTGCGTCATAAATATAAATAGAATGTTCCGCAATCTCTTTTATTCACGCGCCAATTTTCTCCGTCCATCCGTTTAATCGACAATTTGCGAAAGCGTATAATGGCGACAAAATATTTGGTCAATTTACCAATTCATACATAGTATATATCACGTACCTTTCTTCAGGTATAAGGCATCCGGAAGAGCTGTCCTTCTGTAAACCTCTGGAGCCCAATCACCTCAAGTACAATCTAAAGGATCTACCAGTGAAAAAGAAAATTGAGAATCAGAAAAACGGCCACTGGAATGTTCCAGCTGACACAAACACCTTCATCCCAGTAAGTCAGAGTCCCAGAGGTTCATCCGATAGTCTCGATCAAAGTAGTCCGTTTATGTGCGCTCCGGTTACTCCTACCAACAGGAACCATAGCACACCCATCAGTTCTCCTGTTTCCGTGAGTATTACCCATAAAAAGTATTACTATGTAATCATCTAATGTCTGTAAAAAGATAGGATACTCGATCATGCCAATTTATGACAAAATAAATGACTTAGAAATTATTACTCCATAGCAAACCGGTACCTGGAAGAAGAACAACAACTCCTCGGGTTTTGGTAGCACGGGATCCTTCAATGCTAACAATAGTACGATGAGTCTAGAGGCTCTAAATGGCGGATTAACGGAATCCCTAGCTCAGAGTCCAACATCCGTGTCTCCGGATGTCCGTTCGAAGTTAGTCAGGCCAAAGACGCTGGTCGAACGTGCGAGAATGAATGTAGCATGGCTGGACTCTTCCTTATCTATCATGGAACAAGGTATCCGGGAGTATGATACTCTCAGGTTGAAGTTCAAGTTCTACTCATTCTACGATCTGAACCCAAAGACCGATGCGGTCAGGATCAATATGATTTACGAGCAGGCCAAGTGGCAACTACTCGCCGAAGAAATTGACTGCACTGAAGAAGAGATGCTTATGTTTGCTGCACTTCAGGTATGAGAATTCTCCATGTTGTTTCACTGAATAATTTTAGTGAGCACTGAGAGTACGGTCACTATTATTTAAACATCCAGTCCCTTGCGATCCTCGTACGTTTCTTCATCTAAGCATCCGCCTGCGCACTATCGGATGAAACTTCTGAAACACGAATAGCCCATGTAAAAGAAGTAGATATCGCAAGGCCGATTATTTGACGCGTGATCTTTCCCCCACCGTGTACCTACCTTTACCTGGATCTGACTACTATGACAGACACTGTCCTACGTATGCTCGTCCCACACGATGTTTTCGTAGGTTACTTCCTACCCACGAACCAACAGGACAAGATCGATAAAAGGAGTCGCAGACGCGGCGACACCTAAAAAAATATTCTACCTGATGCCATTACATAGCATGGACTGTTTAACCTCGCAGGTGCAAGTCAACCTTCAAGCCAGCATCCCACAGCCGAGCTACGACAGTAATGGAGGTTCCTCGCCGGTCGAGGATGATATTGATGCAGCCCTTACAGATCTTCAGGTTACCCTTGAGGGTAGCAATATCAGTAATAGTCCAAGTGACATCACACAGGTTCCGGAACTTTGTGATTATCTTCGCTTCCTGAAACCCAAACGTTTCACACTCAAGGCATTTAAACGATACTGGTTCACCTGTCGGGATCTTCAGCTAAGGCTGTATAAGACTAAGGAGGATACCAACAGTTCAGAGAAACCAGCACACATTATTAATCTCCGAGGATGTGAGGTCACACCTGATGTTCATCTCTCTCAGGGACGTTATGGGATCAGATTGGAAGTGCCCAGTGCTGAGGGAATGACAGAAATATGGATAAGATGCGATACGGTAACTTTTTGAGATAAGCAATTTTTATTTAGTTTGGATTGAATATTTGTTACTGGTCATCATCTTCTCTCAGGAACAACAATACGCGAAATGGATGGCTGCCTGCAGATTGGCTGCGAAAGGTCGTACACTGGCAGATGCATCCTATGAAAGCGAAGTCGACAGTATCATAGCCTTCCTGCAGCTGCAGAGACCTGCACCTGCTCCTGCCATCAATCCAAATTCTCTTGACATCACGCCCGAGGATTACGTTGCTCCGAGATTTGCTAAGAAGTTCAAGGGCAAGGTATGCTAGTGATAAAGAACCTTGACGTTGTATAAAATTTGTGTGTCCCGAAAATTATCACGTAACCTTTGCTTTTACAGTTGGTCCAGAGAATTCTGGAGGCACACGCTAACGTTAAAGATCTTCATCTAATTGAAGCCAAACTAAATTATATCAAAGCCTGGCAATCTCTTCCGGAATATGGAATCTCCTTATTTGTCGTCAGATTCACAGGAAAAAATAAGGATGAACTTCTAGGAATTGCTAATAACAGACTTATGCGTATGGACCTTAATAGTGGGGATCATCTCAAGACCTGGAGGTACAATACCATGAAGGTACGATAAAAAAAATATATTCTGTGTTTTAATTGTAGCATTTATTTGAAAACCATATAATTACAATTATCAAACACTTACACAGGCGTGGAACGTTAACTGGGAAGTAAAGCATATGATGGTTCAGTTTGAAGAAGAGAATATAATATTTGAATGCCAATCTGCCGACTGCAAGGTTGTCCACGAATTCATTGGAGGCTATATCTTCCTGTCAATGCGTTCCAAGGAAGCAAACCAAACACTGAACGAAGAAATGTTCCACAAATTGACTGGTGGCTGGGTTTAGGAAAGTCCCATAAAAACATCACGTGCCTCGACGCATTTGCCTTTATCTGCCTGTGTTACGCACACGTATCGTCTGGAATGCATTTTTCTGGGTCGTTAACACTCAGGAGAAAATAACCGTGTCTGAAGTGGAGGTTCGTTACTTCAGCGCTTAACGGAAATTTGCCTTGGTGGCTGACAATTGTAGAAATATTTAATGTTACTGGTCTTTTAAATGGCGGTGTTAAGAATTGTGCTTGTATATAGAAAAACAGTACCGCAAAACGCCCCAATCGTAGCCCTCCCTCAATATAGATTTTATTTTCATAGATGACAGGTTAACGATCTTTTAAACAGTTTTTTAATATTTTTAATTGTTTTTATCGACGATTACGGATTCACGATGAATCCTTATACAGGGTTGTTCAATAGAAGCGTGCACCATCTGAACGTGGTTCTACCATAGACATCCAATGGACCGGCTAACTTCAGGTGATGCGTTTCTACTGAATAACTGTGTGTATCAAGGCTGACGGAAGTGAAAAAGTCTTTCGATAGTCAATAGAAAAATTAGAAAAGTAACTCGTTATACATAATGACACAGAAATATTCGAAATTAGCTGTATGGATCTAAAACACGCACATGATATCTTATAAGAAGGATTTATCGTGCCTTTATTGAAGCACGTTTTAATCGTAGCAATGCATTGAAGATATCAACATAAAACTGTAAACTAATATTTTTACAGTTATACATGTCTCCTAATAGCCAATTGCTTCCCATCCTCAAATTCAAACCCATAATTTTAATTACGTGTTAATTGCCTCTTTAGGACTACAAGTTAAGTTCGTCCGGAAAGATATATTTTCAACATCACAAAACGGTGCTAGACCGGACGAAGTTACCTTCCGCCCGGCGAGGAAATATGAATGATCGTGTAAATTATTTGTTATTTTAATGTAAACTATATATAATAAAAAAATTTACTTGTACCGTTACACGCTATCTACATAATATTATGTTATTATATATGTATATGTAACCAAAAATTATAGTTTTGTATATTAATAGACGATAGATGTATAATAAACATCATTATTATTAATGCACACAGGAAGGTGTACTTATTCGTATATGTCCATATCTACAATATATCATATTCGTTGACAGTTTATTACCTCAAAAATCTAAATTATTAGAGCTATCTACTCAATAAAAAAGATATGAGACTAAGCTGTCCCCAATAATCTTTAGTTGTTATTGTCACTTCATAAGAATGTTAAATCTTTATTTCAGCAGTATATATATTAGCAAAAATTACCATTTGCATACAGATAAATAATTAATATTTTACAAAGTGAGATTCCCGAAAAATATAGAACCTTCGGGAAGGCTAGATGCGGGTCGTATTCCTTTAGTTTTTAAATCGATTACTAAATTCCTTGCATAAAATCATTAGAAAACTTTCAATCATCACTCAACAGTTATCGGTGACTGATTAGGTGATTCCTTTCCTGAATTGTCTATACTTTTCATAGTAGTCGGTTGGCTAGCATTCTCCATACCTTTAAACGCCGATAGACCTATTCTCGGAATTGTTGGAGGACTTCCGGTTCCTGTTGTTCCCCCTCCGTTTAATCCACCACCGCCGTTTGTCTATTGAGTTATTATCATAGTAGCGATCAACTCTATGTTAAATGAATAATTATAAAAAGTCAGAATAATTACTTGAGGATGAATTGGCGGTGCAGAATGTACCAATCTACCAACCAGAGCACCGCTCTTATCCTTTTTAGTTCTGATCCATTCATGATTGAGTACTCTATCTAAGGTGAACCTTAATGTTATGTCTGGCTCCAGGATATGTTTAACAATACTCTTGGCCAAGGTAGAAACTGTATCCTTCACACGGGATCTGAATACCCAATTTCTGGACATTTGATTCTTAAGAAGCTTTCGCAAATTCGAATCATCGAACGGCATGGAGGCATTAAGCATTATAAAGAGTATAATTCCCAGGGACCATACGTCCGCTAATTTAGGATTGTAGGGTGTTCCAGATACGACTTCCGGCGCCGCATAAGCTGCTGATCCGCAATACGTATGACTGAGCACTCTTCTGCCGTCGTGATCGACGCAATACCTTGCAAAGCCAAAATCCGCAAGCTTTACGTTGAACTTGCGAGAGAGTAAAATATTTTCACACTTCAAATCCCGGTGGGCTATATTCTTTCCGTGAAGATAATGAAGACCAGAGGCCATTTGCCGGAACCATAGTTTAGACTGTTGTTCCGGTACAACACCGTTCCTCTTGACAAAGTCGAGGAGGTCGCCATTGTCGGCATAACGCATGAATATAAAAACTCGTGGACCGCGTTGAAGGATACTATGTACTTGTATAATATGAGGATTCTCAATCTTGGTCAGTATCTCTAATTCCCTTGGGAAAAACTTATCTAGAAAATCACGTGGTGCCTTTTCTTTGTCAAAGATTTTACAAGCTAATCGCATTTTTTTCGTACTAGGTCCATCCACATATTCAGCGAGATGGACAGTCGCATAAGAACCCTGGCAGTGAAGATTTTAAGATATTAAATTATTTTTGCATTTACACTTAATTAGGGAGACATAGGATACATTTAAATATGAAGAAAATGAGAGTAAGAACATGGAACTCGAAGATATGACAGTCCTTAAGAGCTGAGACAAGTTCTTATGTTCTTGTGGTAATGAAATAAAAGGCAGATACGACAGACAGAAAAAGGAATGAAGGTTAATGCATGGAAAGGGATTAGGATGGGATATAACCTGTCCAATTTTTTTGCCAATGAGATAGCCTCGCTGTTCAAGAGCATTCACCTCCGAATTTCGGGGGCTGAGTCGCGTGGCCATACCAGTGGCTCTTCATTGGAGGATTCCCTGACTCCTGTCGTACGTAATCCTGTCTTTCTACCTGTCTTCTCCAGTATTTATTAGTCTCTTCTCATTCGGAGAATTATTTGACACTCTTTTTCAAACATCAAATACTAGTCACTGTCGGTGCTTCGATAAAGTCAAAAATCGACATCAGGTTTAACCGGGAGAAATTAGACGACCCGCTCTGTCATTGAAGTTGTTGCGAGCACTGAAATTTTGGGTCTTGAGTCCACCTTGTACCTGGGATTAACAGATACGGGAAACCATTCGTCTTTCATTAAATTGCAGCCATTATATAAAACCACGAACAATTGACCGACGTTCGTTACAAAGATATTCTTTGTCCACCTCTTTTGAGAACTGAGTACACGAGACGCACCTACCTAACGCACCATATCCGGACACTTTTATAAAACATCTAAAAATTCACTGGGGGTTGCCGTATCACAAGAGAGGTTTCACCCCAGGTCTCGGAACACGTATTGTATTTAAAGAAAATTTTGATAGAACGAAGAAAAAGAAGCAAGTTTGCGATTTGACAGAGCACTAGAAAATTTTATGAATCGTGGAAAACTCGTTTTCGGTTGCCGGGGCCACCGGCCCTCTCGAACAACCCTCATTTATTCGTTTTCGACTGTCACCCTTAACTGTCAATCCTCATGCAGTAGAACTCGAAGAATATCTCCTTTCAGGCTTCAGCGCGCAACATAATTGTATTTATTTCATCAACTTCAGAGGCATAAATAGTGGATTTACTGAAAACATTTAATTAGATCGACATTAGATTTATTTATCTATTATAATTACGATAATTTTATAAAATATAATATAACTGTTAACTTATATATTTAATAGAAAATGAACAATAAGCAGTCTTGTAAGTGCTAAATTAATTTAGTTCTACTATCGCTGGAGAGAATAAATGATGTCAAGTTTAAATTAATCAAAACTATTATGTTTCAATAATTTTTGTGTAAAATTCTTATTTATTAGGATAATGAAAGGAGGAGTACTAATAAAGGAAGAGTCAATGGGATTATTGTGTGTTAATCTACATAGAAAATTCTAGCTGCAATGTCGTCAACTATCCAATTTATACCCTCGACCAAATTTTCTGCTGTCACTGCAGAACATTTATAAATTTGCCAATGATGAGTTTTTATACTTGGTAACTCTAAAACTTCAGCAATTTCAGGAGCTGAAAGGGCACCAGGTAGGTCTTGCTTATTAGCAAGTACAAGGAGACTAGCACCTTCTAATCTTTCTTCCTGTAGAAGCTTGTACAATTCTACTTTGCAATCTTCAAGCCGTCTCCGATCTGCACTATCCACTACCCAGATCAAGCCATCCGTACACTCAAAATAATTCCTCCAGTAGGAACGTAAGGACTTCTGACCACCAACGTCCCAAATATTTAACTTATATCCCCTATGTTCCAACGTCTTGATGTTAAAACCAAGTGTAGGAGAAATGGTGTCGATTGGTTCTCCATTGATTCTTTTTAAAATAGTAGTTTTTCCTGCATTATCCAAGCCACTGAAATTGTCATTAAAATAAATTCTTAAATAATCATAAATCTCAAACAGAACATCAAACAGTACAATTTATACAATCTTCAACCCAGATACTGACATTTAATAAAACAGGTTAAATGTTCAAAATATTTTGTGAATACATACAGCATAAGAATCCGCATTTCCTTCTCCTTCTGCTTCAACTTTTTTAAAACAGTTAACAGACCCATTTCTTATGAATTCAATACCAAAATAATCATATATTAGCGAAATGTATTCGCATAGCCGTAGCAAAAATGTTTGATAGGTTAGACGTTGACAGAACAATCCAACCTAACATGACCCAGCCTACACTTGTTTCTACGTATTTCAGCCTTTATAGAGGATATTCTTAAAGGTCACTGTGAGTATAGTTGTGTCTCATTCAGTTGCATGCAGGTAAATAGTGACACGATAATACTCGTAACACTGGAAGCGAGTTTAAAATACACACATGTGAATCAACAAACTTGCGCAGTATCGTATTCTATGAAATATACAAACAAAATATGTCCCATGTCCCAGATATGAGACTTATTACACTGTATCATTTGAATCAATCATCAACTCAGCCACTCGGCTAATAATATCCGGATGACAAAAGGAGTTAATAACTGCTTCTGACATTTGATGCAATGAGGATCCTGACGCATCGGAATTTTCGGTCTCACGCGCGCATTTTTCAGACGCGGCTTCATTACTGACTGGAAAGCGTTCTCTCTTTTCTATTAATAATTTTCTTAACTCCTCTCTATTCAATTCCGACAACAGCGACACATGTTTCGGATACTCCTTGAATAATGTTGCCGCTGTCCATATAATTCTCTTTGCTTTTTTTTTGACAGGCGATTCTACAGACTCCCGGTTCGCTTTCATTTCACGGAGACATGCCTCTACCTAGTAATATTCATTTTTATATTTTAACATTACATGGCCAATTATATTTAATATCCATATTCGTACCAATTTCATAGAACGATGAAGCGTAATAGGTGGTTCTTCTGTAAAATTCAGAAACTCTTTTCCTAATCTTGTCACAATTAATTTAACCAATGACTCTTTCAGTCTTGCTTCACAATCCGTTGGCAATGGAAGCCATACATTCACACTGACACTTAAGTCTAGTGATTCAACATAATGCCACCAACCACCAGGAACAAATAGTACCTGACCTGGTTCAAGTGTCACACATTTGGGTCTCTCCGAGACATTCATAATAGCTTCTTCATTCTTTTGTGGTGGACAAAAGAAATTAAATTTACTGTACACTGTTGATTCCTCATATGGAATCCTTGTAGGCAGTAATGCATTGCTAGAACTTGGTGGAAATAAAAGCCATTGCTTTCTGCAAAGACAAATATCATAGTGGTATAATATTATGGATACAATTAAAAGACAGCGAGTTAATCACCTTCCATGCATTTGAGCAACTAAATTACAACCATAGGAATCTTGATGACAATTAGTATGAGCTCCTTTATTTCCGATCCAGAGCGTAGAATCTTCACCCCATGCATCAAATCCAAATCGACGCCAATCCACCGAAGCCAATATTTCAGGTTGATCTTTTAGCCATTCATGCATATACTTATAATCAAAATAATACCACTTGTTAGTCCCTACGCAAGAGTTTGTTTCCTCAAGAAATTTCTGCATGGTCATAGTTTTAGTAGAACATCTTGTATCCCATTGTGGCTCCTATTAAGAAATGAAGTTTTCATTGTAATTAACATATAATTATCTATTATTGCTAATAATATTATTAAGTTCATATTAAGTATTTTATTACCATTGATCTTGCATTTACACCAGTTCTGAAAGGTAACGGCATATCACCTAACTTCTCTGCAAGTTCGGTCAAGTTCCAATCCAGAAATTTCCAAATATTATATCCTTCTTCATCTTTGAGAATGCCATGAAAAATTACAGGCTCCTTCAGATCCATTATTGCTTGCTTCAATATTTCATTAGATGGGGCCAAGATATTTGCCATTGCTGTTTCGGATTAATAAATATTAAAAATTAAATTATATGAAATATTATAGTACATGTTATACTTCATAAGAAAAGGGAACCGATTATCAATTTATCAATATCGATTATTAAATTTCAAGTTTCAATGTAAAATTTTGGATTTCAGAAACACCATTCTCTAATAAAATAGTTCACAGTAGAAGCACCGCCTTCTACCAGGAAGTTATCGTACTAAAATAATATTCCGATAATTGCATTCAACCGCACGTTCATAACCTATAGTAAAATTGCGATACACAAAGAAGAATTGTAGGACTCTCAATTCATATTCCCACAAAACGATCAAAGAATAAGAATGCTGAATAATTTTAAGATATGTCTGACTCCTCTACGGGCATTAGCTAGTCCATTATTGGCCTCAAAACCTGGACCTTTATCTCAACAAACGCGTGTAAGTTTTTACCTTGATCCATTTGTACCACCTTTTACTGTCCTATAATATGGGATTTTGCGATAATGTATATTCATTTTATTCATTTGTAGAATACCATTATAGTAAAGCGAAGACATCCTGTGCCACTTCATAAAAAAAACCAACGTGGCCCACCACTTAAACACAGACATTTCATATATGATGTTGTTGCTGATACAGATGTACAAAAGCAGAGAAAAATAGATATTATTCTGACATCATATGTGTCTGGAGTTGGTAATAAAGGTCAGAAACTGAACTTGCCATGTAATTATGCATATAATCACTATCTTCTACCTGGATTAGCTGTGTATGCCTCACCTGAAAATATTGAAAAGTATGAAGATTTCATTGATGAAAGCAAACAATATAGTTCTAAATATGTTGAACGCACAATAAACCTATTGTCTACCTTAAAATTGTCAGTGTTGATGACATTGGATAATCCATGGACATTGGAGAAGTTTCACATAAGAAGCACCTTCCGCAAAGCTACATTTCACGTACCAGATGAAGCTATAACAATGCCAAAGAAGAAAATTTGTGGCCCAGACTTATCAATAGAAAATAAAGAATTTTATATAACAGTCACTATAAACAATAAGGAACAAGTTAAAGTCAGATGTGCAATACATCATTGGTCTGCAGATCCTACTAAGAGACTTCCACCCTCTGATTTCAAAATACACGGTGATGCAATATTCCCAGAAGACCAGGCTGTATTAGATGCCCTCCCAAAGCATCGTCTGGCTGAAAGCCCAAGTGTTTAAAGTATAATTGTAAACTTTAGTATGTTTATGAATAAATTATAAGATTAAAAAGTTTAATGCTTTTTTTATTATAAAAATTATTTCAAGTTACTATAAGATTAAAATCCTGTCTTTTAATTGTTTCAAACTTAATTGAACAAGAGGACACCAAGGAAATAAAAGCATTTCTGATGCATTACTGATTGCTTGAACTATACTTTCAATAATTTATAATCTCTGGATATACTTGTCATTATATTACGTGCACTTACAGAATGATTTTGTTAAACTATAAAATAAAAAATAAATATACCCATTGAATTTCACCATATACATACAAGTCAGTATGTACCTGTAAAATAGGCTGATACATCGTGGTACAATCAATAAGTGCAGTATACTACAACTTCAGGTACCTCGAATTTTCTTCAGTGAACTGTTTTTTCATGTCATTTACTTTGTAACCGTTTAAACACTTTTTAAAATATATATTTACATGTGATATAAAATGATGAAATGCTTGCGACTCCTACCACAGGAGAGAAACGTTTCATTTGGGATGACACCGAAGGTCTGGTGTTATTGGGGTAACAAAATTGGACTCTCGAAGTTATCCACGTTACATATGTCATTAATCACCTAAAATCATTTTCTTTCTCATCAGAGTTCCAAAACCAGAGGATGAGCAAACAAAAGGTCGTAAAAAACAAACTCAATTCTTGCACAAGACAAATGTCTACTGTCCTCACACTTACTTAATGTTAAACTTCCACGAAACTTTGAATCCAAGTGAAAAGGTATTTCAACTTATTATATACGAGAATCATCGAAATCTTCATAAATAAATATTCTACATCGTTGCACATTTACAGATCAGATTTCGAAGGCTTTATCTGAGAAAAGTCTCGCCAACAGAGCCTAATATCATTATTCTGCAAGATGTTAAAGATCTTGTAATATACCTCATCTCAACTCCAATAACGATACAGTTTATCAATTTTTTTCATCTACCAGTAGTAGATCGTTTCCTGAGAGCTCTTATCTTATATTTTCAATATTATATAGAAATATGGGAAGATTTAGCCCACAAACGTGAAGCTACGGTTAAAAAGGCTCCGAATCCTTTGGCAAGAGGTAGTAGAGCTAAATATGCGGATGAAATGGAGACACTTAGATGTGTTTTAGGAAGAGAATATGCACATTTGGTGGTGGGTTGCGAAGAATGTGCGCCGTATCACCATATGATAACTAATAAAAAATCAGGATCTACTACGTGCTCTCAATCGCAAGGAGAAAAAGATCTAAGAATTTTTGAAGTTCTGATAAGAGTGGCACACAGAGTGGTGTGGATAGCCCTTCAACGCAAACATTACAGCTTAATCGGTTCGTCTTAAGTAGATATAGACGTCTCTTTGATATAATTCTAATATAATAATGAATCCGACGTCTTTCTTCTTAGAAATAGAAATGCATAGACTATTCAGAACAGATGCATATAACACCGCCGATAGAAAAACCAAAGGAATATTCAACAAAATCATGCTGGAAGATGAACATAACATATTACATGGTCCAAGGATGCCAGAGAAACCCAAATTATTGAGAATTTCGCCGTTGACATATCAACTGATAAATACATACTGCGACTATCGTATTATGGGACTAGGTAAAGATCATATTTTTATATATAATTGTTATACTTTGTAATAACAATTATTATTAGCAAATTCATATTGTAGGTATACTCAAATTAAATACACAAGATCCGCGTGTTATTTATCTGCATAATGCACTCCTTGTTAAAGAAGAATCATTGACCGAGTTAGGCATAAAAGTTGGCATTTTGGGACATCCACGTTCCGAGTATGATATAATGTTAACTCCTCTGGAGGAAGAACAACCAATTGAAGCTGGAAATTCTGAGAAAGATAAGTGGGAGAGAAAGAAAAGTTCTCTGGCAGAAAAGCATAAAAAAATGCTGGTGAGTCTTTTGAAGCATTTCATATTTCTAGAATCTAGAATGTATCGTATTAAGTCCTGGAGCACAAGACAAATTTGTATATTATCTATAAAAAATGTTTTGTCATTTCATAAAAAGCATCAAGAACATGAAACCACCAGGATGCCGCAGTATCTGTTATATCCTGATTTGACGGATGTCTTCCCAGTGGCAGTACATACAAAATTCCGCGCTGATCATCAAAAGGAACGTGAGGATGCTCGAAAGAAATGGGTTACTAGAGTATTGAAGAGCATCAGTAATAAATACGCGGAGACATCCTCCATTGGTACTCTTCCGGAATAAATGTTCAAAAGAAAAGCTTTCGCAATCTGACCTCGATCGATATTAAAATTACCTCGAATTTAGGACACTGATTAAAAAAAAAGTATGCCCCAAATTTTTAAACATATAATATTATCTATTTACATACAATTAGTATCTAATCCATCCTGTAGGCGTGGACGTTACACAACCTATGGTTGCACTTTATGCAATTGATTAAATTACTATCAGTCTAACAAAATAATATTTAATATTTACGGATAAATGATAGAAAAATTAAGTGCATACAAAATTTCATTTCATTGATATCCGCTCACTGTATGTTTTTATCGTCGTCTGATTAAATTCCCTAAGTAATTTTGCCTAACGCATGTCACTACGTATATTGAGAAGTTCTATCTAGACGAATGCTTTTAGGCAGTATTCGTAATAGATAATGACACGTTTTATCGAATACCTATTAACATAGGCATTTGGATATATTCAAAATAAGATCTAGCGGCCAAAAGAAGCAATCCTCCGTTCGGTTATGCCATGAAAAATTCATTTTCGTTCCAAATATAATTTGCGATAATCAATCAAATAAACATGCGATTCGTTATGTCTAAATAGATTAGAACCCAGCAATTCCCTTGCAACTTCATAAACGTTACGTCAATTGAACAAAAATAATGAATTGCGTTTGCTTGGAATAAGTATAAAGAAATGATTGAACACGTGTTTGCAGACATAAATTGTAAGAAGAGTACTACTTCTTTTTATCATACAAATCATTCATTGGAATTGCAGAAGCATCTACCCGCATTGAGATACACGAAGATTTAAAAAAAAAAGATAGAAAGAGAAGAATATACAAGGACGTGTAAGATAGGGACAGACAGAACTGAGCGCTACGAGGCAATGTAAAAAATATGCTTATTGTAATTGGTACTGCCTAATCAGAATAGTAATGATAATATGTTACAAGGACATACACATATAGGTACATGAGGAGCAGCGAGTAATGTTTCTACATTCAGATTCGGCATCGCTGCTTCCGCCGTATATAACTAATAATTGTAACTGCTAACTACCATTAAATATAGTAATAACAATGTAAGATGAGGATAGCGCAAATCCTAAGACAGCAGATTTTCGGTCCCCAATATGGGGCTTGACGTAATTCGTATTAATCTTTGATTCGCGTGACAATTTGCTACTTATACCTGTCAGTCGATGCTTGGCTAACCAAATTATTGTTCGAGGTGCATCCACCGATGATTTAACATTTCTGAGCGGCGTGCATGCTTCGAACGGAATAGGAAACTCTTAATATCAATTTCATCTCATCACCGAGATTCCGAGTTACATTTTATTCAGCTAAATCATTATAAACTATCATACTTTTGCACTCATTCACATGATTCCAAGATTCAAGTGCAAATTTCTGAGATCCACCGGATTCATAGTTATCAAATATAGCAGGATACGTAATAACAATCTTTGTTCAATAAGCGGCACAGAAAATCATACAATAATGACAAATAAATTCTAATATCCCAGAACCTATGGCCGATCGTTACTTTTGATATTACAAAGATTCCTATATGGAGTATTTAAATAAATAAATAGTAACGGATACTCTGAGATGCCGCTTCTCAGCTGAAACCATGTAACAGCGACAGAATCGCCATTTTGTAAAAAAAAATTACTGCGGGGAGCTCCGCATGGCTGTTTACAAATGATATAGAAGAATATCTAAAAGATACTCCTTTGGCGCTTCTCATCGTTACTCTATTCCATTGTAATTAATCATTAATTAATAATTGTCTAGATGAATATAATACAGTATGGATCGGGTGAAATTATCGATCATTATTTATTAATTGCAAATATCAATCATATTTGATGCATTATTTGCGATTGATAAAACAATAAAAGATATGCGTGAGCTTGTATGGGCATATGAGGTATGCATTTTTCTTTGTGAATTCAGTCGTGTGCCTGTGCAACGGTGCTCCATTCAATCAGGTATCTCAATGACAAAACTGTAAAAAAATCCTTATGTTTTATTAGACATAAACTAAAGACATTTTTTTTGGAGCAACTATTAGGATATAATGTGACCTTCGAACTGGACCTTCCCTACAATTGTTTTATTTTGAAAGGTATCAATGTATTTTGCATTTGAAAACCATATAAAAGAGAAGGTCTAAGCGCCGTCATTAAAAACATGCTGTATTGTGCATAAAGATATATACACTCGCACGTGGAAAAATATCGGAGCGTTCACGAGTATCAGGAAGGTATTTTGGATCCTTCAACAATTTTTTATGTGACACTGCGCCGACAATATTTTGCAAATGATCGATATCTGCTATATTGAACCGTTGTAATTTACAAATACTAACTATGGTAGCAAATTATGTACAAAGCACATTCGTAAAGTCAGAATTCAAATGAAAATCCATACTGCGTGAAATCCTTGATTTTTTTTCACGATGGCAATCGAAGCTCTTGGATCCTTTTAGTCCTTAGAGTTTTAATTTCTGGCTATGGAGATTCAACCAAAATGACAGACATGGTTGCGGTCATCGATCGGTTAAAATAATCCAGAGTCTTGACAGACATAGAGAACAAAAGTTACGTGTGTCAATGGTTTCTTACACCACGGAGTGTCTGTATGTGCTGAACATTGTGCCAATAACTGATGTTCTACTGCATTTTCATTTACCGGTGAAGAGACCATGATCAAGTATATTTTTATAGTTAAAACCGGAGGCTTTCTTTTATTCCTGCCATTCCTGGATGGGTTCGATACAACTAGACCTACGCAGACAACGTCTTGTAATCGATGCATCTATCCAGAAATACGAGAGGATTAAATGCAGCATTTACAAGCGAGTCAATTTTCCCAACATATACCTGATCAAAAGCACGACCTTTTGTTTAGCATTATATGTACTATACCGATAAAGATACTACATGTCCTCCCATACAATACATGAATCCATCCCTGTCATGACCTCAAACTCGCGTTAACTATACGACAGTTAGTAATACAATGTTACGTTTACCAGCACAGACACGAACTGTATTTTTTTTCTCTACGTTATAAGGAACACACGCGAACCGAATTATATCCAGATTGGATTATCAGGGCGGAGGGGGCTACGAAGCGATATCCGACATGAGCTGAGCAAGCAAAGCCGGCTCCAGAAGCCCATGGGTCTGGCCCATTCGCTCCAGATTACGAACATCTTTGTCAACCGCCTCTAACGCTCGTTCCAGCTCCTCCTCTTCCTCTCTCGATGGCTCATATTCTCCATTTCTGCTTTCTACAATACAAAATCAAACGCATTGTCTCATATAGCATATTGCTTTGAAATATACATTCGTTAGCATCCTTATTGTAATAAAATATCAGATAATTACCAATGAACAAATCGTTGAAAGCATCAGCAGGTAAGTTATTGAGCACATTGCCAAAGTCGTGCTCCGCTGGATCCAGGGATGCGAACACCTCATGGTCTCCCAGTTCAACCTTGAGTCCTGTGCCAAGGCCGAGAGAGCCCAATCCTAATCCAAGATTCAAATTTGACGAATTTGAACTTCCTTGTGGTACGTTCAAATTATTCAACGTCTTGGTATGATTCTCGCCCGTGGTGATCTGGTTCACATAACGATTCTCTTCATTGGGTATTGTTAAACTCTTCGGCTCTAGTTTAGTAGAAGGTGGTCGTTTCCTCTTCTTGGGTCTGGACTTAGGTTTAGGCCTTGGGATCGTAGGAGATGCCGGCTTCTTACGAGCCTTCTTTGGTTTCGATTCTTGGGCCTTGCGATGATAATTATCTCTTTTCCTAGCATGTTCCGGGCATAGAGGTAGTTCATGCGCGACATCGAATACGGGAACACAACACTGAGTGTTGTCGCTAAACTTGGCAGTGCAATGTTCGAACAATAGCTGATCCCCGTTCAGCATTATGTGACGAGAACAATGACGCGTGCAAGGTAAGGAGGCCTGTCGACAGCCGTCTGCTCCACACGGTCCTCCGACCAGCAAAGGTCCATCTATAACTTTGCTTGTTCCTGGCGAATCGTTCAGTGCTTTGGCTGTGGACTCCGGATCTCGACAAGCAGATTCTAATAAACAACGCGTCCTCTCGCGCAGCAGGGCTTCAGACTCCGGCCCGCTTTTATGCAATTGGATCAATCGTCGACGCATCTGAGAACGCAGTTGCGAGAGTCGTGCTGAGCGATTCAGAGCCATTGGCGATTCACCAGAGAACCAGTGACGCTGATATACGGTCATCTCATCACCGCTTGACTCGCTATCCGAAATCTCGTCGCCCGCTCGAGGATAATACAAGAGGGTATGATCCCGGCTCTGTCGTCTTGATCTCAATCTTTGCAGATTCTCCAGATGACGATGTTTTCGACGAACGATATTAGGGTATCGGAGTTCAACGCTTCTTGCGCTACTACCTTCCTCATCCAATTCCGAGTTTCTGTCCGACGCTCCTCCGAAACCCACATCCCCAATGGATTCCATTTTTATGCTTTGCTTTATACATTTTCCTTTTACTTTGTTGTTCTTACTATTCGGAATCACCCTAGAATTTTTCGAAGGGATTAACTTCGTGTTTCTTCCAGTAGCTGCAGCAAATGGTTCTGGTTCGCTGAAAATGTATGGATCGACGTCTTGTCGAGCCTCAGTTTTCAGCAGAGCCTTCAGCCGGTCCGAAAATTTCAATTTATTGTCCATGTTTGGGTTCTCGCGAACAGGGACTTTCACCGATTGCTGCCTCTGTCCTTTCCCGTTCCACCTGCATTCTCAAACTCTCCAAATCAACCTTCCTCCTATCTAGGTAAGACTTAGTTCACGCCATATGCCAAGACCCGTTTATACATTCAAATTGGAAAAAATAATACTGAAGAAGGGATATCAAAATTTTTCATGATATGAAATTAATGAGCTATGGTTCAAAGTATTTCTTCTATGCATAAGAAACGAAAATCGACATAACGATTTAAATGGGATTAAATTCAAATTCGTTTTCAAAGTAAAAAAAATACCTATTTAGAAAGTAGTTACTGTCGCATATTATGCAGTTCCATTGGAAACGCATATGGTATGTTAAAAAGGTTGTCCATCAACACGATTCACTCAAGAGGATGAATCTTTAACAGAACAGTAATAAAATATTTTTAATATTTATAGTAATAACAAAAGAAAAGACATTTATTATAGAAAGGTATATTTAAAAAATTCTTTACACACAGAGCTTATTTGAAACAGATGTAACCACAAGCGAAAGAAGATAAATTAATTTTTCTTTTATATGAAAATTATTTATGTAAACTCTGTGTATAAAGACTTTATTAATAATATGCAGTAATAGGACTGAATACTTCTATATTTTATATTATAAGTAATTGTCATTGTTTCATAAAAGTGTATTCATCTACATATAAACAATGCAACAAGTTATACTACTTTTTTTATGAAAAGTAAAGTTCCACGGCATCGTAATATATTAAATTAAGATAAATGCAAAGTATTAAAGCTGGTCTGAGCAACAGGCGTAAACTTAGTACATGGCTAGAGTAGGGTAAAAATAATCCTTGCCTAGCATCGCTGTTCACACCAAACATGTCCTATACATCTTTGACAGCGTTACTTCCATGCATTGAGTACCACAGTTGTAAATGATGCTTGAGAGAGCTCTGCGAATCTGTGATAGAGCAAGGCCATCATCGGCAAAGCCCTAACTCCTGAATATTGACACCAACACTTTATGTTGGGGCAGGTCACGCTGTTTGGTTATGTTCACTTCGCTTATTGACAATATAACACCGAGTAGCGTAGGTATGCGTTGGTTGAGCTCTAATCCACAATAGACGGTACGCTTGTCACGGTAATTGTTGATCAAATTTCAACCCCATAACAAGGGTGGACTCAGAGTAACAAGACTAACGGAGCTACCCTTTATTAGCTCGACATCCGGCCGAGGTTGGAATTGATCAAAGATGATTCTGCCAAGCTTGTAAAAATTGGCTGCTTCATAAAGACACTTGACTTCCACTGAGAAAATATTTCCCAAAGCAATTGTAAAGCCACACACAAACTCCAGCACTCATCGATAATAACATTAGAAAGACATGTCAGTTGTGAAGGCAGCAAAATGGCGGCTGCTGACCAGACGAACCGTCCGAGACGCGAAATATCCCTGAATTCGCAATGATGCTGTGGCAGAACGCTCACAAAAGCTCTTTTCACGTGTATCTCATTAGGCTTCGGATTCGCAGCATTACACAGGAAAATAAATTTCACTTTGGACGTCCGTTCGCGTACAAACGCGAATGGGAATTTCCAGCGTTCAATGTTTAACCTAACCTAACTTATTTACGAAGGCGCTTTTATATCGTGATTGTAACTAAATCCTTTTTTATACGTTATCACTTTCGGAACACAGCGAACTTCAAAAAAAAATGTACGTATCCCTAGAGGGCTTTCGAATACCCCAATAGAACTTTGGAGTACTTTTATAGAGTAATTTCTTCGAAAACAACGCTCCCGAATTAACCGCGCACTTCGGCGAGGCGCTTATTCCACTTGATAATCACGAACTTTTTATAAGATCTTAATATTTACATTACCAATATACTCTTTAAATATTTTTCAATTCTACTATAATTCATGTTTAAAAGTAATTCTTTTTTAATTTAAAATGCAGTAGTATAATGAATGCAGTGAGCACCTGATTTTAATAAGTAAAATCATAGGTTGTTATAATAAGTATCCGACATCAACAATGCATGTAATTAAAAAAAAATTATTCTTGCATTACTTATAGTAAATATATTACACGCTATACTAAATATACAGCTACACTCACCATTTATAATTAGAATCATCTCTCTGTTATCGCAAACATAATAAATAGATAATAAGAGCAAGGTGATGACCACGATATAAGTTTTTTTTATATTTTATTAAACTGTATAAAATATTTTTATTGAAATGGTATCACCAAGTAATAAAAATATAATTACACTTTTGAAAATCACATGAGCGTATGAAACAGAAAATTAGAATGATAATCAAAACAAATAATTAACCGTTACTCATTAACGCGTTTTCTTACGATTAAACTATCAGGAGATATTGGGTACTAATATTAAAAATAATTAAACTATAATGTGGAATAATCGTTGTCGAAATAGCAGTCCATATCCTATTTATTTTCCAGTCTGTCGCATTATTGTTCATAATTGTTATCGTATATTCTTTTTTCCACGATACAAAGAGAAACAACTTATAGGTGTATATCACTTATGTGGACGAGGATACATAGTATCCTTTTATTCAAGGAGTTGTGCACTAGGAGTAATCAATTTTGACATGAAACTTGTCTTCTTTTAATCATTCAATACTACCGCATTATACCCGTGGTTGTATTTATACAGATATATCATATTATTCGGTGGTATGAAATCATTATCAAAACTTCTACTCATAGACACCACATATCAAAACAGAAATTTAAATACCAAATTTTTAAACAACAAAGGTATGTTATTGCAAATGTTTATCTTTTAACAAGACGCTATACAACAAACTGTGTACACAGGACACACATACAAACCCCTTCAGCTGAATGATCGAACATTGGTAAATGTTAGATCATTTTTACGGCTTTACACTGCTGGACACTTATTTCTCTTCACGATTGTGATACAATACTTAGCGAATTTATTATAACAAAAAATGCATTTATGATAGTATGAAAATGACTATTCAAGAATGGTTTTAGCTTCTTGTTTCTCTTTCTTAAAAATTGCAAGTTGACTGACGGGAAAGCAGTGTGCTACCCAAATATTATAATTAGTATTAATTATAATTTGGAGTTTTACTAGTTTGGATTTTGAATAGCATAACAAGAAAATTTAAAAAGCTTCTTTAAAACTAACTGTAAGACACACTGACTCGGTCCTAGAGTGCTTTACAAAGACGAATGAAACATAATAGTGTATGTTATATGTTTCCGCTGTAAGACATCTCGGATAAATCAGTATAGTCATACGTGACCGTTGTATCGAAAATAGATATTGCCTCTGCGGTATTTACTGCGGTACAACGACACTACGTTGGTAATAACATATAAATCTTCGATATATATAACGTATGACACAGTTACATGATGTATCTTATATTACCTTACAAATTCAAATTATGTCCTTAAGGTATATAATATCTCGATCAATGCAGTTTTGCTAATACAGTCTTTCAAAAACGTCATTTAATTTTCAATGCTATTCCTTCTACTCTACTCTTCGAATCAAATCAATGTGTTCCATGGTAATGTCTTATCCTGGTTTGTAATGTATGTTAGAGCCGAGGGACGGTGGTTTCTCAATTTTCTTTTTTATTAAAAACGTCATGATTGAAAGGTCTATGGAAATTTAATTGTAAATATTTACGTTACGTAGTTATTCTCTTTTGGGGTTTCTGTCCCTTTACAACAGTTGGTCGATCTTTAATGAAACCTTTCTTGCGTCTCACCGTCTGAAACATCAATGTCCCACCCCCCATAACTTCAACTACGTTTCCAGATCTACTATTGTACTTTTTTAAGAAAGGGCAAATGATACGAGAGACATTTCATAACATGTCTCTATATCTAAAACCCTTATAACAGAACACTCACCTTTTTGCTAATGTATGAGTTTGTACGACGATTGATAGTACGCTCGGAGATTGGGATCCTTGGGCGGTTAAATTCGTCTGGCTTTTTAACCCTATATAACAATTATACCACTCTCTATAATATCTTATCAAACAAGATAGCCGTATGCTTGAAATACTTATGACTATTAAAGGAAAATAAACATCACCTGTAAATCCTAACGAGCCAATGCTCAGTAGTGTAAGCCTCTTCTAAGTATGTCAATTGGAAATTTTTATTGCCAATTTCAGCATTGCGAGTGCGATCATAACCAGATGGTGAACGAAAATCTATTTTCACCTCTCCAAAACGGTAGTAGCTCAGCTTGTACATAAGGGAGTTCAGAAGTGTTGGCGAACCCTCAGAATCGACACGGAATTCTCCCCTTTCCGTGAAGTAATCGCTCTCACGAATATCCTGAGGATGTTCGCCTTCTGCAATTCTCACCATCCACAAGAACTTGTTAACATCATCACCGGAATAACCGATCATTCCTCCGAATATGACCAGAACGTAGTCTACATCCAAGGAGGTCATGATTTCATATGCAGCACTTTCGTTCGAGCTCATTGCTTTACCGACTAATGCAATATGTGAATTGTTCCATGTATTATTATCCACCAGGGTTGTTCTGTTTGAATACAAAACATGTATGTAAATATATTTGTACGTTGCTTATCAGTTTTTAACGTAGTTATCGAACTACTTCTCTTACCTATTAGCCATGCCTGCAATCTGATACCCATAATCCCACCAACTCATGACTCGAGCATCATTAGGCGTATTTTGAGCAAGCCAGTAATAAGCTTCTCGAAAATCATCTAGAATTGATCTACCACCATCATTGCTGTAGGATGCCAGAACGATAGAAGGACTAGAATATGCGTTGCTCGTCACCCAAGTACAATGAACCGTAAACATCATCAGCAGCATGAGTATACCGATAACAACACCGTTTCGCAAATTAGCACCCAATCCATCTCCACTGCCCTTAGGTCTTTCGTGCTTCATACGCCTTAATTTTCCGGCTTTATCATACAGTGCTCTACCAGGACTTCTTTCGCGTTCTTCCTCACTTTCCTCCTCGCTGCCATCGCCACCTTCACGATCACCATTTTCTCTATCCTCCTCTTTCAGGAACAATTCTAGGAGTCCACTGAAGGCAACTCCGGCCAACATGCATACGACAGGTGTCAGCGTCAACATGAGACGTACCATAACTCCAGCAAAGTATACCGCACTTATAGCGTATAGAATAACTGAAAAGCAAATAGATTTATGTGTTTAACATATTAAATAAAGTAAGATCATACAATGCAATACTGCAATATATAATACAATATGCTCACCAAAAACGCGCTCGTCGTTGATATGTTTAATGCAATACCATAATCCAACAGGGAATGTTGTTACCAGTATATGTAGATCAAAGAAAAAGCTAAACCAAGTGGTAGGTTGATGTTCGGACACCGAGGCAATAATAGGAATGTGAATTTTCGCATATCCGGTATCCCACAATGAATAGAATCGGCCGCTCCAGGGAGCGACAACTCCCGTGTAGGTCAACCCAATTAAAATTATCAAGAGAATCGCCGCAGTTACAGCGACTACACCACCAAAGTACTTCATTTCTGATTTCGTAAGTACTGTTCTGAGATACCTGAAGATATAAGAATATATTGGATAAAATCCGTAAAAAATTGTTAAATTTCAGGTATACATTTATGAGAGACATGAGAACAATTTTAATGAGAACATATAGCCTATTGCTTTATACAACCTGTTCTTCACAGTAGATATACGTCATATTGTTGAATGTATAGAATAAAAAAAATTAAGACTGCTGTCATGAAATTACAGAACAGATGAATTTTATTTAGTAAATATAAATAGCATAGTTAAAATGCCAAAAATAGTTTTGTGAACTTCTATTACTAATTATCCTGAAAATTAATGACAACAGACAGTTGCTAATCTTATCTGCAGGACATTGAATATATGCCTTTAAATACCTGAGAGCTGCCACGAAAATTAGTAATCCAAAGACACCTCCAGCAGCCATGTGTTCCGATGTTCGTATAGGTTGAAAACCAACAAATGGTATTTGCATACTCAACAACAGTCCCAAAATGTAGAATGTTGTATAACTTGTAAACAGCCGATTGCTGTATCTGTTCATAACCAGCAATGCAAACACGTGGAATGGAATCAAGTTGATGATAAAAACATATCCACCCCAAGCAGAGACCATATAAAAGTAGGACAGTGCAGTCATTGATGCCCAAAATATAGAGCCAGTTTTCACTGATTTGACCCAAAGATAATAGGTAAATTGGAGTGCAAAAATCGCAATACCCTCATTATCATAACTACCAGCTACTGAGCGTGAAATATAGCCAGGTACAATTGCAATGAAACAAGCAGCAAATAAACCAGCGCCTGCACTCCAGAGCTCCTTTGTTAATAAATAGGTTGAAATGGCTGTAAGACCACTGAAAATAGGGGCTAAGAATACACAGATGTCTCTGATGTGTATAGGAATATTCAAGGAATGAAGAACGTAATGAATTGCTCCTGATGTTATCATGAGACCAGGGTAAACTGTTCCACCTACAATACGACCCAATGGATACCATGCTCTCTCGTCAAACCAATTCAAAAAATTATAGAATCCATGCTGAACCATGTATGCTGTAGCTCGATAGTTAAACCTGTATTAAAAAATCATATTTATTAAAACTATCGCTCTGAGTTGTCCACAAAAATATTAATAACGATTTTCATAAATATAAGATCGTTGTCTTACTGTTTAGTAAGATTTAAATTCATAACTGTATAACAGTAAAGACTATAATTTGATAATGATCAGAGCGAATTATATTCCGAGTTAGATTATAAAATGGAATAACATCACATACCAAGGATCGAACTCATGGATAATGCTCTCAAATCGGATGACGGCGAAAAGTCGAGAAGCAAATCCTGAGATCCATGCAAAAAGTAAAATCGTGAAAGTAATAAGGGAACTGAGCCCAGCGGCATTCGTAAGCGTTGAGGACTTCATTTGCTTAGACGGTGGTTTCTTGTCCGGGAATAAGACTTTCTTCGTATAAGGAGCAGATGCTTTATTTGGTATCATTGTTTCTTGCCCTCTCGTCCGTTAACACAATGATCTACGTAATTTTCCACGAGATATTCGCCATATATGAACAATCCCGTTCTCACTCGACACGTAGCAATCAAGCAGACCACACAACCGCTCTGACCAAGCAGTCGGACACGTCAAACGCCGGTTACAGACTCACCACCGTTTTTCCTATAAAATCCCTATGTGGCAGTCTGTGACGTCCTGATTGTCGCCACTATCATTTCGCGGCAGATTCGACTGCCACCAAAGCTCTGATGAGTACTCCAACGAAGTCCAATCTCCCGGATTGGATTACAACTCTCTCACGATCGAGATATTCATTGTTAAATGTTAATAAAGGGTTTCAGAAATAATAATGCAGGTGCTACTGGGGAGCACTATAACTAACTTTATTCGTTCTGGTTATACTATAATTATCCTAACTCAAACTGCTCTACTGTATGATATACTCTAAGGTATGGTTTGACATGGACCTTTAAAGACCAGAAATCGAACTGCCCTCGTTGATCTTAAAGGTTACAGTCCTCCGGGTTCCTCATACATATATACACACATCATATACACACACACCACTTTGGGGTACCAGCCCTTCCGTGGACGGAGGCTGCGTCGCGCCTTGATCCTCGGTCCCAGGGTTTTGGGCCTTGTTCAATTTTTACAAAGGACTCGTGCATACTCCTATTTCTGATTTATTTGGGAAGCGCATGGACAACGTCATTGCTCGACTCGAACATTCCTCTAGCCTGGCTATCTTTTAAAAGTGGTTCGATTTATACAACTGAACGTATTGGAGTCTGATTCACAAGGGAAATTGTGACTATCTTAATTTTGTATTTAAACTTGCCGCTAGATCGAGATGGCGTTACTTGTCACTAGGCCGGGACATAAGAAGTCCTAGAAGTGTGCTGGAAACTGACCCAAATTATCTAATAAATAGAAAATAATCTTAAAGAATGATTTATTGAAAGCGATGCTACGTGATATTGTACGTTAAGGACAAGGTAATTAGAGCAAGTAAAGAATGGTAAAAGTTATGTAAAACCATGATAACTATATCTACGGAGGAAATGATGTACTTAATGGTAAAATATGTATATTGTCTTCTACATTCAAATATAATATACAGTCGAGTCTCTTTTAATGCGGTTTTGAAGTTATACGGTGCATATTTCACGCAATTTCTGGGTTTCTCCGCTGTACTTATATTTTTTATACTAAATCATCGTTCGCGTATTAAAATATAAGTTGTCTTTTGTGCAATTATTTTATATGCGGTTTTCTGTCGAACATATCTACCGCATAAAAAGAAGCTCGACTGTATTTTAATTCTCATCAACAAACTGTGTTCCGCTCCACTTATATACAATGTAATTCAATTCCACTTTTAAAAATATAGTATGAATTTGATTACTGACTTATGGAGAATCATATTTCTTACTACCTCACTTCAAGACCAAAACAATTATAAAAGTAGGAAAAAGAAGAATAATTGACAATATGACAATTATTTTTATAGATAGAAACGGCAAACTTAAATTTAAAAAATAGTTGTTCTTTTATATATTAAAGAATATATTTTTTATTTTCCCATTATTCCAAAACCTTAGATTTATAATATAAAATTAAAAATAGAATTTCATTAATTATATAATTTCATTTTGCATTCATTCGTTAAGCACAAGTTAAAAACGGTGAATAGTTGAATGGTCTTGCAGTTTGTGTAAATCTTTTAAGTTGTCCCACCAATGTAATAATTTATGTTCCAAGATTAGATGAAACCATGGCGTCAGGGGTGTATCAATGTCTTTCACAAATTTTTCAATCTGATTTCTTGGCACCCAACGTATTTCGCTGACTTCGTCTGGATTAGGATCTAAAGATACTTTATCTTTCTGCAGAAAGAGAATGTAATCTATTTCATGTTCACCCCAATATCCATTGGATGAAGCATAATAGTGAATCCTTGTTAAATAATTAAAATCTGTCAGCTGAACTTCGCTTACTGGGATTCCCAGTTCATAAGAAAGTTGCCGACGTGCAGCTCTTTTAATACCTAATGCATCGTCTTCTTCTGCTTCATCAGGAATTTTAGCAGAGGGGTGACTGCAGCATGTATTAGTATATGTTTCAGGAAATGTAATCTGAAATGAGGAATAAATAACTAGTCATTGCAATACATAAAAAGGAATTATTCAATATTTTTTAAACTTACTTTCGTCGGAGAACGTTTCTGAACTAGCAGATCACCATTACTGTTAAAAAGGAAAACACTGAATGCTCTATGAAGAGGTATACTACCATCTGGTGCAAGTGTGTGGCAATATTCTTTTGATGCCTGTCCAATTGGTTTGTCCTGTTCGTCAACAAGAATACATAGTTCCTGAAGAAGTGCTTTTTGTAATGGAGCCACATGCATTTTGGTGTAATTTCTTTTAAAAGCGTACGAGACTCTCTGCAGGATGGCACAAACTCCTTTGCTCCCTCTCAATAGCATACTGTAAAATATCAGCTTTGTAATATAACTTTGAATAGATATTTATGATTCCCCATAAATTATTACATGATAAGGCTTCCTAGTCTAAAAAGGACTTACTTGTTTAACATAAATAAGAAATTGACTGAAATCTATTCGATCACAGATACACTCGTTGGCCTTACTTTCTCATAAATTTGCATTGACGTATATAAGGAAACTACGTATTTGCTATCCATGAGTACATTCCGAAAATTCTTGCCAGTTTTTAAATATCGTTATGTCTCTGTTTACCTGCCTGTAACAAAGTGAGATACAACCCTACTGACAGCGCATTGAGCCAATATTAGAACGTAGCGTATATCTTCCATAATAGTATATGTGACGTCCACTGACGTCAACTGAAATATAAGGAAGATGGAATGAGCCCACCACAGTAAAATCGCGGCACAAGGACGATGACATTCTTATAGGAGGATTTATTTTCTGCTATGAGTTGTAGCCAATGAGACTCTAGCCTTCCCTTCTCGTTTCCGTGATCATCGTGACTGACATTACTGTACATACTTTGTTTGAAACATACCGGTGCCCGTTACTAATTATAATTAACATGTGGGTTACGAGAATTTCTAGTTCGGGAAGTTGGATCTCTTTGTACGGCCCTGACAAACAAAGAGGTCGGCCCTTTTATTGGTCATCTCTCTCAGACCGCGATTTTGCTATGGTGGACTCTTTTCATCTTCCTTATAGTTCAATGATGACGTCCTGATTTTTGCCGCTGTCATGTTTGCGGCAGATTTGATTACGTGAATCTCATGAGATGGGTTTGTTAGGCTGGATCCTCCTTCCTTCCTTCCTTTCCTTATGGCTGTATCCCCAATAGGGGACATGTGCCAGCGGCTGGATCCTCATACAGGTGCTAGAGCTCGAACGGGCTCGAATACAGAACTTTGATGGGTGGAAAATGACGAATCTTCTCCCACCTTCTTAAATTCAACCAATCAGAGTACTGTGTTCGAGTACTAGCGCCTGTATGAGGATTAGGGCTTAGCCACCAGTGTTCTGATGAGCACTCCAACAATGTTCAATCCCTTGGATTAAATTTGATTTCTCTTGCTATAAAGATATTTATTGTTAATCTGTAAGAAAAAGTTTCAGAAATAATAGGGCAGGTGCTATTGGAGAGCACTATAACTAAAATTATTCATTTTTGGTTATAATATGGTTATACCGTTTTAAATTACTTTAACTGAATTTAACTGATTGACTTTGACATATACACCCTTCAAGACCAGAAATCGAACTACTTTAACTGATGTTAAAAGTTGTAGTCCTCCAAATTCGTCATACATGCATACACACTACATATATGCATACACGCCAATTTTACAGGCCCATTCCCTTCGTATTGAGAATCAGTGTCGCGCCTTGTTCTTCAGTCCTAGAGTCTTTGGCCTTGTTCTTACTTAAAAAGAACCCTTATTTACACATTATTACATCCCTATTCCTGATTTATTTGGGAAGGGCATTGACAACGCTCCACTCGAACATTCTTTTTGCCTGGCAACCTTTTTAAGTGATTCAATTTATTGTCAGGAATGTGGGCTTTTCAGAAAGTTGTTTTAAAATAACAATAAGCAAACGGCCTATGCCCGTGTTATTTGTTATGTTTATGCACGTGTTCGGGCTAAGAGACCTCTAAATTATTTAAAATGTATCTATTTTATTCAGCCGTTGACGATAGTTTCTACATCTGAAAGTATTGGAGTCTGATCGACACAGAATTGACATATTTCTCTTATATACACTATGTTATTGGAGAATTCTGTTAGAACTAACCAATAAATTCTTATATCTAAGCAAAGTATATCAAACTGTGTTGATTTCTAAGAGAAGTACACTCACTATTTTTTTGGAGGTTACTGACAAGTGCTAAGAACAATAAATTATTTTAATAATGTCTGAAGAAAAAGCTGCGTCTCAAGAGTTTAAACTTGATCCAGATTGCGAGCTCCGTTTCGAAGTGGAAAGTAAAAACGAAAAAGTGACTTTAGAGGTATTTTGGAGGTTGATTTTTGTAGAATTTTGATTCAACTAATTAATAGAGAATATAATACCGGTAATGGATATTTTAATTAAAATTCAATTATATTTTAGCTTAAAAACGGATTGGCAGAAGTATTTGGTACAGAACTTGTCAAAGGCAAAAAGTATGAGTTTACTGCAGGTGCCAAAGTAGCTGTTTACACATGGCAAGGATGCACACTGGAATTAGTTGGAAAAACAGATGTCAGTTATGTTGCCAAAGAAACACCTATGGGATTATATTTAAATTGCCATGCAGCTATGGAAAGAATGCGAGAAGCAGCTGAAAAAGATGATACTAGAGGCCCTATTACAATGGTTGTGGGACCCTGTGATGTTGGAAAATCAACGTTGTGCAGATTGCTACTAAATTATGCAGTTAGAATGGGAAGACGACCTGTTTTTGTAGATCTTGATGTTGGACAAGGACATATAGCTATCCCAGGAACAGTTGGTGCATTACTGGTAGAAAGACCATCTAACGTTGTGGAAGGTTTTAGTCAACAGGCGCCACTAGTCTTTCATTTTGGTCACAAAACCCCTAGTGCTAATATTGCATTATACAATCTCTTAGTGTCACGCCTTGCTGAGGTATGCTCCGACAGATTGCAAGCAAATAAAAAAGCTAGGGTATCTGGAATTGTTATTAATACCTGTGGATGGGTAAAAGGAGGTGGTTACAAACTTCTTACTCATGCTGCTCAAGCATTTGAAGTTGATGCGATATTAGTATTAGATCAAGAAAGACTTTACAATGAACTTGTCAGAGATATGCCAGACTTCGTAAAGGTAGTATTTTTACCTAAAAGTGGTGGAGTCGTTGAGAGAAGTCAGACACAAAGAATAGAGGCTCGAGATCAAGGAGTTCGCGAATATTTTTATGGGTCCCGTACACCTCTATATCCACATAGTTTTGAAGTAAAATGGAGTGAAGCTCGACTCTACAAAATTGGAGCACCTGTCCTTCCTGCTTCTTGTATGCCACTTGGAATGAAAGCTGAAGATAATTTAACAAAACTAGTAGCTGTAACTCCAGGACCGAATTTATTGCATCACTTGCTCTCTGTGTCTTTTGCTGATTCCCCGGAAGATGATGTCGTACAAACGAATGTCGCTGGATTTGTTTGCGTGTAATTTGTTAATCATATCCATTATGTTTTTCATCATAAATTTAGGAAAATTTCTTATTTCAATAATATTTTTTATTTCAGGACAAATGTTGATGTAGAACGGCAAACCTTTACTGTTCTAAGTCCACAGCCAAGACCTTTACCAAACACCGTCCTTTTACTCTCTGACATACAGTTTATGGATAGTCATTGACATTCTATAAAAATCATGTATTTTTAGTAAATTTAAACTTTTTAATATCGAATCTGATTGAATAAAACTTACTTTCATACTTCATTAACGTGTTTCGCTGCCATATTCTACCACAGTTGTGTAAGGTAAAATTGTGCGATTTTGTTAATTCAAATTCAAAAATTTAATTTGCATGTGCGCCATCATGAAAACCGAAAATGATGCCATTTCCCAAATTGCACTCATGGAGGAAAATCAGGAAGCCACGGATATTGATGTATTTAATTTAGAACTTCAAATTCGAGAAAAATTATATGAACTACACTGGAAATCCGTGAGTGATTTATCAATAATATTCGGAAACCGAATTTTAAAAGAATAACACATTGAACAGGATTCTGATTCATATTTAAACGGATAGGATGCTCTGGAGGAGACAAAGATAGAACTTGCTGAGGCTCGACACTGTATTTACGAATTAAAAAATTCATTGGAAGACGAACGTAGAGCCTCTGCAGAAATACAACATCAACTGGAGGCTGCAATGGGGATTGTACGTCGTTTGGAAGAAGAAAAAGCGCACAATCAAATTGAGTTAACAACCCTTCAGATGCATAATGAATTAGCTTCGAGAGAACGTACTTCCTTAATTGAGCAAGCGAGAATGGCTAAAATTGAAAATTTAAAGTTAAAACAAATGACTAGAGATTTAGAATTAGGCATAACAAGTAAAGTTGCGCATAATAAAATCTTAGAAAAATCGTTAATCGAGGTAACAGACGAAGTGACTTGTCTAATAGATATCATGAATCGGTAGTTACAATTTCTATAACGTCAAAGTAGCATGATAGCTATTTCATGCACTAACATTTTGCCGGTCACTTTTTTCAGCAACATTGAAAAAATTCAACGGGAACAAGAGCTTTTACGTCAAAATGTCGGAGAAACAATTGAGTTGAATAAACGTTTACAAACAGTTGGTTTATGCGCACATGCTATTCATCAGAATGACAATATAAAAATCAGAAAACTGAAAGAGCAACTTGCTTCGCAGTCTATCGAAACTGAATCAAAAGATAAGAATTCTGAAGATCCTCAAATTAAAGAAATCAGTATACAGGTAATACATTATAAATATTAACTTTACATGATTAATTTAATTGAATAATATATATATATGACTCAACAGATGGAGAAATTGTTGAAAGAATTAACATTGAAAGCAGAAAGTGATAAAGAATTCAATAAGAGGCTGAATGCTATACACAAAAGCATCAATATTGATATGGTTAATAGTGTTAATCAAAGCAACGATGGTTAAGCATTGCAAAGGATAACAAATGAACTCGAAAGAAAATGAAGAATTGAAAAATAAAGTAGATGTCAATAATATAACGCAGGGATCTCTTAAATTCATATAATGGAAAATACGAGGAGACAAAAGGAAAGAGGGGATGTTGAACAAACACTCATAGACAGACATATAGGATTAATATAAAATGTATTATTATAGTCGTTTGTATATTCAAGTCGGAATCGAAACAAGTCCAAAGATTAAAATGCAAAATTGATAAGGACACGCAAGCCGCGACATGTAACAAGCAAATAATAAAAAACTCTCATTATAGGTCCTCTGTACATAAATCCCCACCTATGCTTACTCAAGGTAAACTTTTTCTCCAGAAAAAAATTCTCCCGGATAACTGTCAATTCTTTGCTCAATTAATAGATTGAGCTCATCCTTTCACCACCTTGATGTTTGAATCGTATTACGATTTATCCTGTTCCGCCATCGTATAACATACTCATCATATTTTTGTTATTTCAGTTAATAACAATTAATGCACTAAAATACTTTATACTGTTATCTTGTTAATTGTGTGAAAAAGCTATTGAGTAATTACAGTGTGAAAAAATGATCGTGGTCTCCGTATTTGAATGGTCTTATTAAATTAGTTATTGTATGCGATTCTCCTCGATAATCACTATTCATTATTGTTGTAATACGTGATGACTTATTGATACATACATGTGATGTTTTAAATCATAACACAAAAATACCTACGCCATCATAATACGGGATTTCTTCATGTGTCTATAATGAAACAATATGTATTTCCATTGCATACGTAATTCCTGTTTTTGTTTTAGTTTTCACAAGTAATAGTCGTTGATGCTTCGTCATTGTATGAGTAAATCAGGGGAGAAACGATCCAATAATACCATTCACGATCAGATTAAAGGGAAAGGGCGTGCGTCCCCGCAACTTAAAAATAATTTGTCAAACATATCTTTTGAAATAGTCGAAATGTCAAAGTAGAATTCTGTAGAAATTTGTAACAGCTGTTAACGCTGGAAATGCTTCTCGCAATTTCTTTTTTTTTTGCTTACTAAAATATGTTCAATAATAATATAACTTTAGAAACCGCAGTATCCTATCACAAGAGTATCGGACTTGCGTAAACAATTGCTTACATTACCCCATCCATAAAACAATATAACTTTTTCATAAAAGATCACTATAAGTATGGCGAAATCATACTGTGAAATAGCAATTCCAGCTTGTGACCTCGATAGTTTCTCCCCCGCAGTCTCCAGCAGGAAAACGTTGGATATCGATAATTTATAAAAACACCACCCAAATATTGCAAAGAATCCAGTATCAAGGAGTAAAATCACAGAGCCCAGAAGCGAGCGCATGTGCAACTTCGTTGAACATGAATCTTGTTCGACGAAAAGAACGTAAGTAAATAATAATAGTAGACAAATGGGCCTTGTTAAGGGGTTGTTGAGGGTTGGTGGGGTCAGAGTATGGAACAGCGAGCGATCCAACTTGGAGGCTTCCTTTGCGGTTCTGAAGATTTCAGTTGGTGACCACCTCCTTTAGGTGGATTCGATGCTTCCTGCATAATGAAAAGATAAATCGCGTGTGAGATAAATTTATATTTTCAATCAAATTAGCAATTAGTTTTATATATCTTTCTTTTGATAAAGATAATCTTTCCTGCAAATCTACGAATAGTTAATCAATTAAAACATTCATCGACGAGATACCAAAAACTGGCATATCAATTAAATAATCACAATACAGATAATCGTGTCGCTATCTTATCATGGAAAAATCGTTAAGTTATAAATATTTTTTTTACCTAGATAGCCGTATTGAAAACTGGTTAATGCTGTTGATTATAATTTATTATCATTGGACCACCACCATAATAAAATTAATAATATAGAAGGTATAAATAGAAAGGTAATGCATAATGCAAAGTGTGAAATATAGTGCAGATACAGGATGGAGAAATACAAAGCAACACAAAAAGAAAACATTTAATTCTCGTGATCAGAAATAATGAAATAGTTTATGTTATTAATATACAGAGGAAATGACGAATTTTTATATTAAAAACATATATAGCAAGAGATGAGCAAAGTAGATAATGCCCAATCTTTTCCTTTTGATCGAGATGCTTTAAATAAACTTTTAAAGAACTTCATGGACAAATATAAACATACAGTGATTCTTTGTCTTATGAGCACTATATTAGTGCATACATATTATGCCAATATATTTTTAAAATATGAAAAGTATTTTTACTCCGCCATCATATTTTCAAACGCGCTGATGTATATACGATTTTATATTACTTTAAGAATTGTTAAAATCACAATAGTAAAAATGAATAATATATTGCCCTTTTGAACTGGGCCAAATATGTATAGGTCTTATACAGGAATCAATAGTATTATTCCTATAAATAGATCCCTTTTCATTGGTGGTAGTCTTATACATAACTATATGATAGTAGGTTGTAGAATGCAATAGCATCAAATTGTGAGGAAATTGTTAAGAAGTTAGTAACTAAAAGACAGTTTAGGAATAGAGTTACCTTCTGCCAAGATAGACCCGCACCGAACACAGAGAAAGAGACATGGGAAACAGAGAAACAATCGTTATTTTGTGTGCCACTTTAAAAGTGCAATTCTTCATTATCAGAGAATGAAGTTGATAAAAGTATTTTAATGATGCGTATGAATACTATGTAAATCCTTTTAGCAATTCCAATCTAATTGCAGATAGTGATATCTAAGAAACATAGTACTTTCATTCTCTAATAATAATAATGAATATAGTTCAAATGTTTCTTTTACCGAGTACAAGATGAAGATTTTACTTGGATTTAAAAAAATAAGAAAAATAATAGTGCAATGAATAATGGAAACTATAACACATAGAAAAGCAAAGACCCATGTTTAAATTGAAATAAATGACATAAGAATCTTTTTACAAAAATAGCATTATTTAAACGTACGAATAAACTCACCAATTTCTTTTCCATTTTAGCTTTAATATCACGTGCCAAGGTGTAAAAAGCTTCTTCAACGTTGATACTAGATTTTGCTGATGTTTCCATAAACTTAATACCATATTCCACAGCTAATTGTTCACCTCTTTCCTTTGACACCTGTCTCTTTTCTGTGAGTTCACACTTGTTACCTAGTATCATTCTTTCTACGTCTGAGGACGCATTTTCTTCAATGTTACGAATCCAGTTCTTGAGGTTTTCAAAGCTCTTTTCATTGGTCACATCATACACCAACATTATACCCATTGCCCCACGATAATATGCTGTAGTTATTGTACGAAACCGTTCTTGCCCTGCAGTATCCCTGAAATGGTATTTGTTATGCATGCATTTAGACAATTTTTAAATAATTTATGTAAAATTGTAACAACAACATATTGATAATATACTGATGTTAGTATCTTAAAATAAATCTAATTGCAGCTTACCATATTTGCAACTTAATTTTTTTCCCATCCAACTCGATGTTACGGATCTTGAAATCAATTCCTAAAAAATGAAATAAGTCAGTAACTAGTTTTACAGTAAGAAAGTCCTTCGAAATAACATCTATCTCCATTCGAAAAACAGCTTGTACTTCTAAGTTTGTTTGGCCAATAGCCAAGAAATATAAGATGACCAAAGAAAGAAGTTGATTAAAGGAACAAGGGACAAATATAGACAGCAGATTAATTGATACATATTAAGCAAAAGAAAATATCATTTTTTTGAAAACCTGTTGCTAAGATTACATTTATGAATATATTATTATATCATAAGTAACTTATTTGTAAGTCAAATTGTCATAAGATGAATAACAAGCTATCATAGTTCTCAATTAATGTAATATATGAATTAGCTGTAGTTTATTGGAAATCATAATATACAAATAAATAATGCATAGAAGATTAAATGTTCAGCATTAGTTTTTCTAAAAGAGTTAGTCAAATTATAATGCAACCATTTGTTAGAACGTCTGTAATCCATTTTTTCATGAATGAGAATTTGGACCACAGGGCTAAGAAGAACATCTTAATAGAATAATGTTAATAAAAATTTTTGATAACCATATAAAGATCTCACTAGGTTAGGATATGCTAATGTTGTGAAGAATATCTAATAAACTAGATGACTCGTACAGGTATCGAAGGTCTGGTTCTAATACAATGTACCCTTTGTCTTTTAAAAATACACTTTTATAGGTAAGTTGTGTCCACTGTAGACACACCCTAACAATATTAAAACATTCAGGACGCTGCTACTGTCCAAGAAGAATGATTAATGCTAAGATAGGAGGACCGAAAGCGATAATAGAAGCAACACATACCAATGGTGGAAATGAAGGTCGAGTTGTACGCATCTTCTGAAAATCTGAATAATATGCTCGTCTTGCCTACGCCCGAATCTCCAATCAGTAGTAATTTAAATAAATAGTCATAGGTCTTTGCCATTTTCACAAGTACCCGTACCCAACCGCAACAGCTTCAATATTATTATTCAATCACTACTACACTACTGGCATCCGTGCCCGGATGTTTCGTATTCGCGGTGTGGTACTGATGATGATGATGATGGTGGTAGTGCTGGTAGTGGTGTGGTGGTGCTGTTCCTGGTGAAGAAGACAGCTGGCTCAGAATCCTAAATTCCAAATACTTAGCAAGATGTAGCCGCTACGCGTGCCGGACATTTACCACAGAAAAAAAACACCCTACCACGCCAACTACGCTCCTACGTGAGCTGCTATGACTACGTGGAGTACGACAGTCACGAAAATCTTTCTCAAGCTAATTCACAAAGCAAATTAACACACGAAACATCTGTCAGAAGAAGCAATGACAGCCATTCGACACCGCGATTTTTCCTTCGTGTTGTGGCTAGCTTGTGCCGAATGTCGCCAGTCGTCGCAGATGATACGATATTGAAAACATGCGCATGTCAAAATTCTATTGTAACTTGGTACCTAACCGATGCCAAGTTATATTACGCATAGATAACGAAATTTATATTTCCAAATAGAGGTTCTATTTCTTAAAAATAATTGTCTAGAAACGTATAATCTTCATAGTGCGTATTAGCATGAGTATATCTGAGTTCATCTTCTTGCACGCGCCATCATCTTTCTCATTGATAACCACTGCAGGAAATGTAAATCTTGGAAGTCATCGTCTAGGGATCTTTTTGTAATTTACTATAGTCCATACTGGTTCTTGATCAACGTATGTTAGTTCCGAATCATGAACTTGTATCGTTCATGCGAAAAGCATTAAGTTTTCTCGTGGTAGAACATTAACCTTTTGTGCATAATTTTTTTTCTATAAAGTAATAAATCTCGTGCATATTTTAAAGGATTAATGTAATAATTAGTTACATTGATATATGGAAAAGGTAAAATAAGTCTTACATTTATAGTATTCAGAGAGGTACTATTGCAAAATGGTTCAAGTTGCGGCGAAGAAACGTAAGGTTTCCAAAAAGACGAAGCGGTCTTGGAGAAAACATGTTGATATAAGAGACGTTGATAAGTTTTTGGAAAATAAGCGTCTCGACGAACGGCTTGGAGCACCTTTTGCGGAGAGAACAGACTCTGAACTTTTTGCCGTTGATAATGTCGGAACGGATAATGAACCTATTGGAACATTAAATACAAAACAAGAACGTCGTCTTGCATTAAAACAAAAAGAGCCACGATGTTTTGCTATTTTAAAGCCACATACCGCAGTTCCCGATCCGATTGCCAAGAGAAATCGTGTGAAAACGCCTGAAGAGCGGAAAAATCCTATCACAAGACTTGTGGAAGCGAAGAGAAAATTGAATGGTCAACTTAAGTTGAAGGAAAAGATTGCAGAGAAAAACAAGGCTCTTGCAGAATCTAAAAGAAAATCAAGATTTAAAAGAGGTGATTTCACAACCGATATCTGGGAAAAGGAATCTGTGCCACAATCAGAATTAGATAGTGAATGGCTTACATCTGATACAATTAGGCATACTTTGGCAAACACAGGTCAAAAGCGTAAAAGGGTGCCAACAATTCTTTGCAAAAAGCCTTCTATTATACCAGCTATAGAAGCTCCACACCCTGGTACATCATACAATCCATCGTATGATGATCATCATGAATTATTAGTTGCTATTGCAGAAAATGAGAAGAAGTTAATAAAAGAGGAAAAACACTTGACTAGGGTCACTACAACAATGTTTAGTAAGGTAATAAAAATGATACATAACTATTCCAAAAGTAGTAAATATTTTATTTACTGTTTAACTGAAAAAAAACATGTTTATAGGAAATAATTTGCTAAAGTTATAATAATTTATTTTATTAGGTAACAGCAGCTGAGAAAACTGAAAATTGGATAAATGAATTATCAGAAGGTTTACCAGTAAAGTCTAATAAAAAATCTGAAGACTCAGAAATTGAAGAAATTGATCCTGTAGTTAAATCAGTCAATCCACCAGTCAAAAATGCAAAGAAAACATTGGTGCAAAGACGCAAACAGAAAGAACAAAAAAAATTGGCTCTTAAACAAGCTAAAGAGAAATTAGAAAAGAAAAAAGTTGCAGATGTATATAAACTTCGATTGCTTGAAAAACAGCTTACTATCAAAGAACTAAAAGCACAAAAGTTGAGAGAAAAACGAAAGAAACTTCAAGAAAAAAAGATGTCTGAACCCAAAACTTTAAATAAAAGAAAGTTCGAGACTCCAGAACCTGATTTCCAAATGGCAAAGGAGCTGACAGGTAATCTAAGAAGTAGTGCACCTGTTGGGAACTTACTTAAAGATCGATTCAAATCTTTGCAACAAAGAAATATTCTTGCACCTAGTGCCCTGATATTGTAAGTATTTCATTGCACTAAACATATTTATTCAAATTTATTTCCGATGTATTAACACTACATAATTTCTTCTTTTGTAGAAAACGTAACAAAGCAAAGGTAAAAAGATTTATAAAGCCTGACCACAAAATTCCAGCACAATAATTCAACTGCTGCATTCATTCTGGTTTAATGGAAAATTACTTTATCCGCATATGAATCATTTAGGTATATATGTATAATTGTGGAAAAATGAATATAGCTCAATAATAAAAAATATTAAATATATTTTTAAACTTTATAGATGTTTTCAATTAAATCTCATTACCCGTTTATAATAGTCTAAATTATAACTTCAAATTTCTAGTAGTATACTAAAAGTTATCCACGATTCTATATTATTCTTCTCTTACTTCGATATCTTCTGTCTCATCATCTTGATTTAATGAGTAATCCACAGATATTTCTTGTAGTTCCATTTCTGGTATTTCTTCAAATGTTTCCATAGACATAGTTGATTCTTTACTTGGTTCTTCCTCAAAACCGTCTGTTACGTTTGTTGCATATTCCATTTCATCCTAAAATTCTATTTTCTTGACACGCTCAGTAAACAATCATTTGATGGAAATATAAACATACAGCAACTGAATCATCAATGGGTCCTCCAGATAAATCGATCCCAAGGTTTTTCAAAATTTTTAGTGTGCTCAATTCCGATGGTTCTCTCTTTTTAATTAGTTTTTGAGGATCAATATTAATATGCTTAGGTTCAAATCCCAGGTCTCCAATCTCATAAATATGATCCGCTCTGAGCACCGATTCCATTCTTTAAAAAGATGTGCGACAGGATTAATATATTATTAGAGAAAGAAACATTTTTCCAATACGTACGATGTTACTTTTGTTACGGATATTAAGAATTTGCAACGACCGAGAATATCCAACAAATGCGACATCAATTGAGTATCTCCCATTTCTAAAATATCTTCTCCTGTTCCTGTAATCTAATTAGGGAAACTGTTTATGTATATACTATAAAAATATATAATTCACATGAAACATTAATTCGTTACCTTCAATGCACATGCTACTACGTATTTTGCATCATACAAGATATCCATTAGGTTTTTTATAACTACTTGCAATTTTCTCCTACTGTTTTTTGCCAGCCCCAGTTTAACTTGTTCTCGGTGAAATAAAACTTCATATTTACTTAAGCGTGTTGCACAGGCATCTGCTAGTATTTTTTCATTTTCCCTGAGTTTTTGGGAATCTTCGTACGACATTGATGTTAGAGTGTAAAGATCTCGTCGTCTAGTTATTTTTCTATGCATTTCGCGTAACGCATTAAGTAAAACGCGTCGAATTTTTGCAATTATTACATACTGAAATTTATCGGACCATCCATTTTTTATCTCTACTCGGTATAGATCAAAGCTATGCCTGTGAGAAAGATTGAAATAAATTTTTTAATGTTAATAAAGCAAGAATTTTATATATTTACTTTTTCTGGCGATTCTTCTCTTTGACAAGCATATACTCCTTTGCTATTTGTATCAATTCGTTCTTAACTAAGATATTTTCGCGCATTAGTCTATGTACGGGAATTGCTACATTACAGGATAGCTCAATTTGAAATGTTCCAGCCAATTCAAGAAGTCGTCTATACATTTCATTTTTCAACCTACAATTACAAGCGGTTTGTTTCATTAATACCGATATAGCAATTATTTATTTTGATACGTACTTCTCTCTATCGATTTTATGTTTTTTATCGATTTCTTCCAATTTTTGTGCAACTTCTATATCCTTTTTTGCCATCGATTCATTCCGATCTCTAAGCTTGGCTTGAAGAGATGACTTTGTCATTTTGTAATCTTCTAAAGTGTTGATTTTTGCGTCTACGAACTTCTATACGTATTAATGACAGGTCTAATCTCTTTATTTAACATAACATAATGTCAACATTACTTAGAATTTTTATTTTAGAAGTCAACTCCAATCGAGTATTACTAAATTGTTTCCTCATATGTTGTAGTTTTGCATTATGAACGGATTTCTCTTCGGCTTTTCGTTTATTTAACATATCTAACCGCTTATTATGCTCATCTATTTTGCTAGATTCGGCGAATATCTGTCGATTCAATTGTGCTATGTGATCAGCAGATTCTACTTCTGCATCAGCAATACGAAGTTCCGTACTTTCGGACGTGTCCCAAAGTTCCTGATTACGCATCTCTAAACTAGTACGAAATCTCATAATAATTGTAGAATAAAATTGTAATTAAAACTGCTTTATGTACAGTAGTGACCTTTTTATACGTTTTTCTAAATCAGCAATTCGTATGTCATACATAGCTTTTTGCATGTTGATAATAACCACTTTATCTTTTTCATCTTCCGGTTCCGAAACTTCAAGATTTGAAGGTTGTAATCGGCGCGGTAATGAAATATTACCCTTATCTTTTCCATAAAGGTCTACCATTCTGGCAATGATAAATTATCGTTTTCAAAGGGTTTTTTATTTCCCATCAGATACTATACAGATTAAAAAAGCAATTACTGACATTAGCACAAATAGTTAACTTATGCACATTCATTGTTTTAACATTTGATAATACTACCATGATTCTTATGTTTTATTTTCTTTTAAAAATCAACTGTTTTGTACGCTTGACTTGCACTAGTTCGTAGAAATATAAATAATATGAGTTCTGCTTGGATCTATATTTTATAGACAATCACAATAAGAACGCACGCTCTTTATATCCGTACAGTTAGTGCAAGCACGCAAATAAACTAAATGACATGAAATATAGATAATAATATAACAACTTGTTTAGCAAATATAATTTAATGATCGGATTGATCAGACTCCGTTTCCCGTGGAGACGGAATATCTGAGCTCTCTGTGTCTTCTAACAAACATTCAGGTATGTGGTCTGTCTCTTCGATTTCTTGAATTTTTATTTCATTCAAGATTTCTGTATGTTCCGTTTTGCCTTTCTCAGATAGATAAGATTTATCCTCTTTTTCTGATTCGTATAGTAGTTTCTTCTCCATTGTAGTAGAGGGTCTTGCATTTGATACCAAACCCAGATTACCATAAGTATATCTACTGTCCACACTTTCCAACTAAATAGAATATTGCAAATAATATTACAAAAAACCATCATGAAGCGTTCATCAATTTGTCAATACTCATAAAACCATACCTGAGAAGGACTCCGACTTTCTGTGAGTGACGGGCAGTCCTTTCTTCCCAAAATGTCTAGGAGGGAATGCAAAAGCTTCTCCTTAACATTAGGATAACACGAGGTACAAACGTCTTCTTCGTGAACTTCTGTCTGTAGCTGTAAAGCCTCCATAATGCATCTTTTAGCCTCATTCAAAACTCTATTGAGTCTTTGAATTTCCTGAGAACTGCCGCGTACTTCTCTCAGAACTTGTTCTTTGCTCTCTTTGGTCTGTTGTATATGTTGTTCTAGAATTCTTATCTTATTTTCAATATCTGCACACTTATTCTTGTAATCTTGTATAATCTGTTCATTACTGCGAGACCAAGTGTCTTCTCGGCACATTTTCCCGTATTTCAAAGTCATATCCATATGCTCTTCTGCAAGTTTTTCGATCAAATCATTTTGCTTGAGCGTCTTATTAAGTGCCATTTTGGCCTCGTTTTGATAAAGAGATGTTTGAAGACGCAGCATACGATCACGTTCTTTGTATTCTTTAGTTTTTGATTCCAAATCATGGCAAACATTGAGCATTGCGTCGAGTTCTTTATTAAGAATTATATTTTCTCTAATCGCACGATGAGTAGCATCCGCTATACGAATATTCGTAGCTTCTCTAAAGCTTTTAGCCAGTTCATTAAGACGTTCCTCCATTTCTTTTTTCATTCTACAACGCAAGAAGCTTGTATTGGTATCATATCGTGTGACATCACATTAAAGCAATATAATAATGTATATTGATTACTTAGCCTTGCCGATAATAAGAGCTTTTTCTGCCTCGTAAAGTGCTTTTTTATGTCGCTCTTCTTGTTCTGCCAGTTGTTCCTCTTGTACCTCAAATTTGTGCATTAAATCCAGTCGTGCCGCTCTCCAGTCTTCTAATGCATTTAATTTACCAGCTGCAAGTTTCACTTCAGCTGTCAAATTACTTTCCATAGTATGATATTCCAATTCCATTGCCTCTTCTTTTTTCTTATAAGCAATTTGCTCCTCTTTCCGTAATTCTTCCAAAGCCAATAATCGTTCGCTCAATTCACGCGCCTCTTCAGTTTTTAACTGAAGCACACGTTTCAAATGAGCTACTACGTCTGAACGATCTTCTTCTAGTTGACGTAATTTTCCTTTTAAGATCTCGACAGTATCCTCGAGTTCGTCATTGCGTGATCGTAATCTATAATAATTGAATAAAAGTCATATCTAAAATATTCTTAAATTAAACAATTAGTTCACGTTGAAGCTAGCTTCACTTACCGCGCTAATTGTCTATTATTGTCAAGAATTTGTTGTTCATAAAATAATGTCTCCCTCTCGTTCATATAACATTTCTTTCTGACTTTCTTATCTTTTTCTGCACCTCCTTTTTTCTTTGGCATCGCGACACTTTAAATATTCCAATATGTACCTTGTATAAGAATTTGTCGCGTCAGGTTATTCTAATTTTACGAATTGACTATTTGTGTATAAAAAGATATTGCAATCTGATACAAAGATTTTTGACATTTTATTAAAATATCGTACAAGTCTTGCTAATGCGAATAATGTCACTCTTGCCAAAGAACAAAAAAAAGTATTTTCCATGATTTGTTATATCCAATATCGTTTGTTACCATAGCAAACATACGTATTTATGAATCATCGATATGAAGAGCCACAGAAATTTACGTGGAAAAGTTATTGCTGAATATACATCAGTCGAGCGCAGCGAGCAAAATTCTTTACAAGTAGATTAGTTTGAACATCTATGACGGGCCACCTTTTTGGTAATGGTATGTTTAGAACATTAACTAACTTAATTTTAACTTCAAGTCGTATGTATACGTGGAAATGCGACAACGGCAAGATAAACAAATAACAGGTTATGATGTATGTAGAGCAGGAATCATAATATCTTACATAAAAAGATACCAAGTCGTTATTTATTTTATTTTACAGCACTTTGTTGGGATCCTTTAAAGTTTTATACAAACTAAAGTAACAAGAAATGCAGATCACTCAATATATTATATTTAAACTGAATCACTTATTCAGGTTCGTGTACCGATCAACAGATCGTTACCGAACAAATCAACTGGTCAAAAGTCGGACATGCTCATTTTAAGCAACTAGATTTTCAATTTGGCGTTATCATTGTCCCACCATGTTGTAGTTTTATTGTTAGACGTGTACTAGGAAACAGAAGACGCTTTGTAAGTCATCTCACTCTATTTGGTTATTGGTTGTTTTATTCACTTTTTCACATTCACGTCACATAATAACTTTACAAACCAAGCTCAGAGTCCTTTTTTCTTATTCATATAATAGAAACGATAATCAAAGTATTTGTAAATAATTTAACCACGTATGAAATATGTATTCTCGTTATGGTCTATATATTTTCTAAAACGAAAATTCCATATACCAATGATAAGATCTTCATATCAAGTACTTCTTAAATGTGTTAATCAAATACGAATACACAGAAACATATTCAAGCGGTCTCACGGTCCCTTAATGATAGGCATATGAAATTGACAGTATATAAACAGAATTTAATTACAAAAATAAAATATAGAAATGCATTTGGACGTAATACGATACTGTTGACTCTGAGTGTGGTTCACTATATTAACGGTTCATCAGAAGGTTGTATGAAAGTAGGACTAGTTAACAGGGGGTACTGGTCTCTGAGGTGGAGGCTGCGGCCTACGGAAGTATATTATGAGGCTGAGGATGCCGGTGAGAAGTCCAATGAGGTATAAGTCCCAGTTCTGACTAAGTCGTTGATCCAACTTGCCGAGCTGATCAACTAAACTGAACTCTTGTAAGTAATCCAGTCCGAATAGAAGAGATAACTTAATGAGAGCCAAAGCGACAGGAATACGAGCATCGGGACTGGCTTCAGCAGCTAGGTCGTAACAACGCTTGGCTAGGTGACGATCCTTGGCCAGACCAAGACCTCGCTCATGCATGTATCCCAAATTGAACATAGCTTGTGCATTTTGCTGTTGTTCAGAGGCTGAGCGATAGTGGCTAGCAGCAGCTTCATAATCCACCCTTGTTCCTCTACCGTAGTAATGCGCATCGCCAAGTTTTACCTGTTTGAATGAGTGAATTTAAAAATGTTCAATGTATTTATAATATTAACGTTCAATGTAGAGATAGAATACCTGAGCTGCGGAGTAGCCTTGTGCAGCAGCACGAGCCCAAAGAGTTAGTGCTCTAACTAATCCTTCTTCTTCGGTGAGGATAGTTATTTCTCCTTTGTCGAGAATAAAAGCAGCATTGCTCTGAGCTACCTCGTACCCCATTTCAGCAAGAAGAGCATAAGTGACAAAGGCTTCATCTATGCGACCCTCTCTATAATCCGTGTGCGCTACCATAAGTTGATCGCTCCATTTTCCACGTTCTGCCACATTCTTTAGCAATTCTACAGCGGTGGGACAGCTGCGCATCATGCCAGTACCTGTGGCGTGCATCTGGGCAAGATTATAAAAAGCTAGTACATGACCTGACTGACTCGCTAGATTGAAGTACTTATTTGCAAGTTTGTAATCGCGTCGTACACCTGTTCCACCTAAATTCAATAAAAGTAAAATTTAGTGATATTTTTTTAAATTTTTCACGGCGTCAAATTGTTGTAGTCGATGACGTGGTACGTACTAAAATACATATTGCCCAATTGTAATTGTCCATCAACCCATCCCTGCTCAGCAGCTTGACTGAAGTACTGTAATGCTTTTGCTGTGTCTCTTTCAACGCCTCTTCCATATAGATACATCAAACCTAGTCCGCTTTGTCCCACAGGATTTCCCAAATCAGCAGCTTTCTTAAAATACTTGTAAGCTGTTTCATTATCTTGCTTCACTATATCGCTTCCTTCCAAGTAAATCTGTTAATTAATTGCAGATGACACAAGTTAAAAAGTGTCGTACACATAGTACACAGAGCTTTTATATAAGAATTTTTACTTACTTTTCCTAGGAAGGCCATTGCTAACGGATTTCCAGCATCTGCTGCATGTTGAAAATAGTGAAGAGCTCTTTGATGATCTAGAGGTACTCCTCTGCCACCTTGATAATGTAACTGTCCTAGTCCCACTTGAGCTTGTATATCGCCTTTCTCCGCTAACAATTGATAGTACTCTATCAAATCCTGATCTAGTATACCTGAACTGTATCCAGGATTTTCATGCTCATCTAAAAGTCTGACTCTCTGCACGACGGGTCCACCACTAAGAGATACTTCTTCTGCTACTTTGTTCGCCACTTTACGATAGAAATCTAGGGCTCGTTCGCATGATGCAGGAGTTGTTATTCCAGCCCAGTGACGATAACCCAAAGCCATTTGTGCACGAGTATCTCCACCAAGAGCACCTACTGTATAATGTAATAGAGCTTTTCCTTGGGAAGCATTAACACCTCCAAGACCCATAGCATATAAAAATCCCATTCCCTGCAGAAAGTTATGTTTAGAGATTTTCTGTATATTTTTAATATATTTAATAGTTAATAACGTATGCAAACCATGTGAGCAGAAGGCAATCCAGTCTCAGCAAGTTCTTTAAATGTTTGCAATGCAGAAGGAATGTCTTGATTGGAATTTCGTGATGAAGAGGACCCAATTTGAGTTCCAAGAAGTTGGGCCCATGCTAACATGGAACGTGCTTCTTTGTGTCCTAGTGTTGCTGCAGCAACAAGTAGCTTATATGCCTCAGCCTTATTCGTGCGTGTTGCATTCAAAATTGCCTGAGCATTGTTAAATAAATCTTCAGCTGTAAACAAATTCATGAATATCAATAATAATGTTTCACAAGAAAGTATATAGAGGTAATAATTCTTCTAAGCAAATTGGTTATTTTGGGATAATTAATACATTACCTTCTTGTTGCTTTGGAGTTAAAGGCTCTTGAACTTCTTCAATTTGTTCATCTAAGCCATCCACTTCGGGTAAGTCCCAATCATCTTCCTCCGAAGTCTGTAGAATAGTAGAATCCGAAATATCTATTTCTTTTGGCTGTGCCATCACAGATTTCATCCATACATTTCTAATAGGTGAATTTTCAGCAGGTTCCTTGCTTGAGGTCTCTGGTTCATCCTGCGTATCATCTTTTTGCTGTTTGGTGATTTTGTCGTTCAAGAACGGATCAGATGATGGCACTAACTTAAGTATTGTGTCACGTAATGCTTTAAGTTCACGCAGCTGTTCAAATGCATTTTCCAAATCCTCTTCAGAAACCTCATCTTCTGATTCTTCATTAGATTTTGACTTTTGCGTAATATCGCCTCGTTTCTTTAAACCATACTCTTGATCTGCATTGGATACCATAACCAATGCTAGCAGTAAAATAACCACGCCATAAAAGAGCTTCATCGTTCGGTTAAGAGACTTTAAACACTCGTCACCGATTCGAAAAGTCGAATCCTCTCGTCACGATCTTGGGAATCCTTGATTTTTAATAATTAACAACTGTTGAGACATACGTGGACATTTCTGGAGACTAATTTTCCTCCTGGCTTATTGACCGTTACGTCATTAGGACACGTCAATGCACATTTTCTAACTTCTTATCCATCAGCCGTCAATTTATATTAATTATTTCGCCACTTGTTGCTGCTTTTCATGAAAAACTCAACAAATATACGGAAAACGAGTTCCGCTAAATCAGCTGTTCGGCAACGAACCTTTAGGGACATTCCACGTTTCAATAAAAGATTCGTGTAACAGTCAATTGACTGAACCCACAGTTTTCTTTATCAGAGAAGATTCTTTAAAGTTCGTGACAAAAATTTTTTGATGATCTGTGCTTAGGGTTTCAAATATAAGTAAAACTCGAATTACAGTCGAAGATATTAAGTTTAGTAAAAGAATGTACTCTTAAAGTAATTATTACATTGTGCATGGTGTAAAGAATTGGAAACATAACATACCAGCTACCTTCCGGTAGTTGACAACAATGGAGTAAAACTGTCTCATAACGTTTGTGACAGATTCTTCTTGCAAATTGTTTCACATTGTATAATTTTTATATTTCATCACACATGGAATTTATTATAAGACAAAATTATTAATGGTAGCTGATCAGCTGACTATCATAGGAACATTTTGTTTCCTTTCGTTTGACGTTTTCGTGGTTCGCCCGTCAAGCAATAATCACCCACTTGCAGGCCACTGATCGCCTGGGTTTTTGGCATTAAAGAATTGTTTGTGTCGAACAATTAAGAATGAGCGACGATGATCGAGATATTGATATCTATAGCGACGTGAGTACAGTAACTTTAAATGATAAAACCAAAGAGTAAATATTTCAGCCCTTGATAAGACTGTTTAATATTTTGTTTACACTCTTGCTTTAGGAAGGAGATGATTCAGACTCGAGGCAAAGACACTCTAATAACACGCAATACTACTCACAGGTTTGTAATCAATAAATTAATTTTATATATTTTTCATAGAATCAGTCCCTCATAAAAAAAATGTTGCTTACAATACTAGTGCTTTGACAATAAGGTTATGTTTCTTTGTGATAAATGGTTAACCAGATGTGTAAAATATGTGCGCGTGTCGAGAATTAACTATGTATCTCATAATATTATAGGCTGAAAAACGAGCACATCACAATGCTTTGGAGCGCAAAAGAAGAGATCACATCAAAGATAGCTTTTCTAGTCTTCGAGACTCTGTACCTTCATTACAAGGAGAAAAGGTTGCAAGCAGGGCTCAAATTTTGAAAAAAGCTGCAGATTATATACAATATATGCGGCGTAAAAACTCTTCCCACCAACAGGATATTGATGACTTGAAACGTCAAAACAGTTTATTGGAGTCTCAAAGTATGTATTGTATGTATAAAATGGTATGTCCGATCTAAATTGATTTAATTCTTTATATAAATTATATTTTCCATCCTCAGTTCGAACCCTGGAAAAGGCGAAGATAACGGGTAATTTTGCAGCGGAATCCTGCGAAGTTTCCAAGACAGATTCCGTAGGAATTGGTGGGTACAATGACTCTGAGTCCGAGTCTTCAGACAGCGAAACAGGACGCGCAATTCGTCATCCGAAGAAATTAAAGGTCGCGGGTTACCATCATTGATGGACATCCACAACCTTAATCCAATATAATCGATTTAATGCTTTATTTTGATAAAACGATTGACTTGTAAGTACAGTTAGCCACGAATTCAATTTGTTTTTTGACAGTTCGAAAACAATGACTTTTCTAGCAAGCAACATGTAGCTCTGCATACAATTTTTATTACAAAGTATGCTTTAGCATAGCATTATATTGAAATATATTTTATTTTATTTTTGCATATATTTCCATAATTTTATGAAAAGCCACTGTTTATAAACTGTTAAAAGACCTTGAACTTGTAGATTAACTATAATATAATTGTATCATGTGAACGTATATAAGGTAGAGACTTATTTAAATAAACAAATATTAGCTCTGTTTACGATGTTGTAATATTTTTTATCTTCCCTCCCATAGTATACATATATACCTGACCATCCAAATTGCACAAATAACGTGCAATTAGTTTCTTTCTTCGATCTATCAATCTTATAATCAGGGATATTTTACCGGGAATTTCTGGGGACATTCATACTCGTTCTAGTGTTAGCATTGTCAAATAATTCCCTCCTAGACGAATGAGTCCGATTGCGGAAGAGACGCTTGTCTCGCCTGGTCTGTGGAGTATCGTTGGTGTCGTCCGCTTCTGCCCGCTCCATCCACTGTGTTTGCTTAAGGAACTCGTGCTTCTTATTTCGCTTAAAGAAAGTGCTGACGCGTAATGTCGGCCAGCCAGAGAGTTCAACAGTCCACCCAGCAGGCGAACGGTGATGGAAATTTAGCCTCACCCAGGAAGAAACAGAGAACTTCAACCACCGGTCCTCCGGCCAAGGTCACGGTTGTTCTGGGCGCGCAATGGGGCGATGAGGGCAAGGGAAAAGTCGTGGATATGCTGGCTAGTGATGCTGATATTGTTTGCAGGTGTCAGGTATGATCAGTTTTTAATGGCCACTCCTTTTTATTTCACTCTGTATATAATTTACTTCCAGCAGTCTGTTAAATGTAAGGATTTGACAATCAGTTTACCTAGCTCTTCATCTTTATCACTTTATCTTCACTAAAAGCTGTCTCTAACTTGAGTGTTGCAAATTTTTACCAGCAGTTGCCCTTGCTTGGTATGTCGAAAGGGTTAAATTGGCAAATTATTATTAGAAAGAATAGAAGTCATATATTCCAAATGACAAATTCTGTAAATTCTGAATGTGCTCATATATGAAGAACTATTTTAAAAGTTATATATCTGTTTTTGGTATATTACGTATAATTTCTGTGAATGTTATTTTTGTACAAATTTTTTCTCCTTGATCCAAGGAGAGTTTCTAATAGTTGGCACAGGAAAGTCAGACCTGGGAAATACTTTCTTAAGATATTATTTTTAAAAACAATATAACTGTCAGTTACTTTCCAAATGTTGAAACTAATTTTGGTGACAAATGCTGATGTTATTTTAAAACTGAGTATGCAACAGGCATAGTAATTAATATAAAGCAGCAAAAAATTATAAGGCTGAGTATTTTTTGTTACTACTTGACACAACCGAATGATCTTGTGATTATGATGTAACTCTCTGTTATATATAGATATATGTGTACATTGTAGCATTTATTTACCAACACCATACCTCTCACTATTTCTGGCTAAAGCCTCAATGTAGCAATGCCAAGTAGTTAAGATAAAACCTTGTTCCTTAAAGAAAATATTGTTTTCTTACTAGACCTGGATATCGTTAATCAAATGTAAATCTATTCGGAATGCTTAATCAGCCATTTATACTTAAAAAAATTTTAATTTTGCATGTAATTTGTTTCTGAATAAATGATCCAGATACATAACAAAACATGGAAGTAATAGTGAGAAAGATATTTACTCTGTCAGTTTATGAAATATGTTCAGTATACTTTTATTGCATCGTGTATTTAATTTACTTATTCATTTAAAATACTTCAACTATTACTATAATTTCACAGGGTGGAAATAATGCAGGTCATACAGTAGTAGTAGAAGGTGCTGAATTCGACTTTCACCTTCTGCCTAGTGGAATAATCAATCCAGGATGCAAATCCGTTATAGGTAATGGATAATTTAAATTCATAAGCAAAATAAAAAATGCAATTTCTTTCGTTTATATTGTCAATGAGAATATTAAGATTTGATAAAATACAGGCTTGAAGACTTCGTAAATGATCAAAATTTAATACATACTTTTATTATTCAATTATTATATATATATATATATTCTTCACTATTCAATTTTTGTAAATGAAAAATAATGAATTAATTTAAATATAAAATGTACTCTGACAATCATATGAATTATAAATTATCTTCGCTTTTCAATGAAGATGCATCGAATACCATTTTTCCCTTCATTGATTATATTATTCCAAGTTTGTCACGAAAAGCAATTTTAAAATTATTCCGAGTTCATGTATGCCTTAGCCTGGCCGGGTTATTACGATCCATTGATTTAATAAGACAAAGCTGGTACCGCTTGTTACCAGATTTGGCCAATCGAAACAAGATATATCAGATCGTATAACGCTGACGTTGATCTGTTGACAGGAAACGGTGTTGTCATCCATTTGCCGGGACTCTTTGAAGAATTGGAGAAGAACGAGGCTAAGGGACTTCAGGATTGGAAAGACAGGCTTATAATATCGGATCGGGCTCATATCGTTTTCGACTTTCATCAGCAGGTTGACGGATTGCAAGAATTAGAAAAGGGTACACAATCCTTGGGAACTACCAAGAAGGGAATTGGGCCCACATATTCGAGTAAGGCCGCAAGGAATGGCCTAAGGATTGGTGATCTTCTTGGAGATTTTGAAAATTTCTCTGATAAATTCAAAACTTTGGTTGCGTTCTTCCAGAGAATGTTTCCCTCGCTGCACGTAGACGTTAAGTCCGAGCTGGAACGTTATAAGAGGTATATCAACACTATATTCATTTATCCGAAAAAAATTGCTCTACCAGATAAGAATGCTTCGTATTTTTTGTTTTGCAGATATGCTGAACGCATTAGACCTCTTGTCAAGGAGACTGTATTTTTTCTTTATCAAGCATTGAAAGATGGTAAAAAGGTCCTTGTGGAAGGAGCCAATGCTGCGATGCTGGATATCGACTTTGGCACTTATCCCTACGTTACAAGCTCGAATTGTAGCATTGGTGGTGTATGCACTGGTCTTGGTTTACCACCTAGTACCATAGGGGAAGTAGTTGGTGTAGTGAAGGCGTATACCACCAGGGTGGGTGATGGTCCATTCCCAACTGAACTTTTGGATGCTACTGGAGAGCTGCTACAAAGCAGAGGTCATGAAATAGGTGTAACCACTAAACGAAAGAGACGTTGCGGTTGGCTCGATTTAGCCTTGCTTAAGTTTACAGGAATGGTTAACGGGTTAGTTACATTACATATTCGATACACGCGACTAACAGCGCATGCATTGTGTAGTTACTCCATAATAATTTCAAGCGATAAAGATAATAAGAAAGCATTTGAGTACTCGGAAACACATTTCTTTATCTTAATTGGTAGATATTACGTAATATTTGGAAATATATCCGAGACTCAAGCTGTTATTCTTGAAAGAAACATTTGAACCTTATATTCTATTAAATATTTTATAATTTTTGTTTCATTAGATATACTTGCATTTGCCTAACGAAGCTGGATATCCTGGATACATTGCCGGAAATTAAGGTGTGCATTCGATATCGCTTGAATGGTAAAGAGATAGACTATTTTCCAAGCAATGCATCGGAGCTAGCACGAGTGGAGCCCATATATGAAACCTTTGAGGGTTGGGAAGCCAATACGGAAGGTGTTCGCTCTTTGGAAAAATTGCCTCCCAACGCGAGGAAATACGTGCGATTAATAGAAGAGCATTTGGACGTACCAGGTGTGTAATAAAATTGTTTTTTTTTTTTTTGTGAATGTTATAAGGGATTATTATTGAATCCTTGTGTCGTGATTTATCAAAATAACTAAGTCTCAGTATATTTTTTTTGTTTCAGTGAAATGGATAGGCGTGGGAGCTGGTAGAGAAAGCATTATTGCCCTTTGACGATTTTCGAAGTGCAGTCGAATTTCGAATTTTTCGAAACGCACCATTTTTAGTGTATTATTAATTATAACTGTTAATGTACTGTTCACAATTACCAGCTGATGCGCACAGAATAAGAAAATCTGCTTAGCAGGTATATGCCTAAGGAAAATAGGACATTACGGACACAAAGCAATGAAATAAATATTTAATCATTGTGAAATGTTAATGTATGAGTCCATTACCTGCTGCATGGTTATTGTCTACTGTTTGAATTTAAAAAGAAGCAACCGTACTTTTGTTTCCTTTGTATTGTCATTTATTATAAATAGAATGAACTGTTATTGTACAAATATTTAATAATTATTGTCTATTATGGTCAATTATGTTTTATTCACGCAGTTGTACGTTGTTCTTTGAGTAAAGAAAGAATGTTATAATTTTCTCTGCTTTTTGTGTTTCTCACAGTATTTCTCTTTGATCGCACACACACACGTATGCTTAAAGCTTGATTGTCCATTATGCAAGGTATTTCACTATATCGTTATTTATTTACAATTCATACTTGTTCTTCGGAAATATTAGTGTTATGCGATAACCTACTATTGCGCAACTGTTGTATTTCTCGTCTCTCCCTAGCACGCCGGTTTTGAAACCAAATTTTAACCTAGGATAAACACCAAATGAAATTCACAACTTGTTATTCATTTTACATGATCTTAAACATAATATACGTGTACTTACTCTGCTTTGAGGTAGTCGCAAAGTTGTAGACAATTGAAGAACATCTCTTCTGGACAAATATGCTCCTCTTTTATACTTGTCTTCTAAAACTTGAAGTTGAAGCGTGGTGAACGGAATCCTTGGATGGGTACCAGGGCGTCTCTTGGTAGCTTTTCCTGCAGATGACTTCCTTGGCAACCGGGGTGGTCGGTATCTCGTGCACTGAAGCCACGATAGTTCATTATTATCAATAATCAACGAAGCACTGTCTTTCCACGTACTAATCAATGAAGTATTTTTATTGTCTTTAGAAACTTCAGCAGCTTCTACAGTATCTTGATCTTGTCCATGATACAGTATCGGCTCTTTCTCACTCTCTCCTTTTGTTTTCTCGTATAGAGTTCCACCATTAGTTTTAGAGCAGCCGATCATCGAATTTAAATAAATGCCCGAATTATATATATCATCATTGGTTGAAATATTCTGTACTTTATTTTTGCACAGGGTGCAAGAGGTGCCAGCGATAACAGGAGATACATGTTCTCGTATCTTTTGCGAATTAACATTACTGTAAGAATCACAACTGGTATTCCGAAACGTTTCTTCGGAAGGAACAACTGGTAACTTATATTCGTGAATTGGCACTTGAACATTCCTTGAACAATTCTGAATAGGTTTTGCTAGAAGTCTAGCTATACTGAAATCACTGGAGACTCTGTGCTGCTTCTGTACCTCACTCATTTTCAACGTCTAACTGAAGCATTTTGAGGGTAGCGCCCTACCATATATAGGAAGAAACAGGGCTGCATATTGGCGAGAGTATCCATTTCGCTGCAAATCCAAATTAAACGCATAGTTGCACACCTGATGGCTATCGTGTTGCGTTTATGAGGATCCCGTTGGGCATACACCATACCTGTCTATTGTTGCATGCTCTTATACCAGTGTATTATCTTCGACCACATCTACGGCTACCCAATAACAACAATGTAATTGATACCACCGCGGTTTAGGGGATTTTCAAGAGGCGATCTTTTCTATGGGGCAGATGTCTGGATGCGCTCGAGCCTTAATAATCAAAAAGCCACGGGGTTCAACAAATCCGGTAATACATCCATCTCCCCAATGTAAATATCGGATAAACGGTAGCACCGTGCCGCTGGGAATTCGTAAACGCTATTTGCTCAAGTAATAAAAGACAGGCGCACTCGCCGCTTGGAACGAGTCATTAGGGAGAGATCAAAAATACAGAACGAGAGAATAATCTAAATTGCAGAGCGCGCGCTTCTCAATTATATATTATAAAGAGTGTACAAACACGCTATCCAATTAAGTATCAAATATTTAACACATATTTTTTGTTCTTCATGTAAATTCATGGGAATTTTCTTGTTACACTAACTCTTTGTCGTTCAATTTCAATCGTTGGAGTTTAGTTTTCAAGGCTCATGAATTTCGCTTGATTCTTATTTATATATAAGTAAAACAGAATACAAAATAATTGAAAGAAATAAATTAATACTTTTAAAATGTCTCTTTTAGTGGAAATACACGTGGTAATCAACGAAGCCTATATTTTCAACAATTGGTAAGCTCAATTAAATGTAAAAGAAATGGACATTATACTCCAAAGTAATTATACTATTAATGCATTCCATAATCTATAAATTAAGCTGTTGCCAACCGAACAGGTGCCGGCTATTGCGTGCAATAAATTTTACTAAAAAAAAAATCGATATTGAAAGTAGTTCCTACATTATCAGGGTATTATAACATATGATTTTCAATGAAGATCTACGAGATGGAGTTACTATGACTAGTTGCAAAAAGAAATGTATATAAATATAATTATATAGAATAGATAAGGTCCGTTTTTATACGTTGGACGAAATTCTCTCTTCTCAACGGGTCATCATAGGCGCCACGGCATACTGAGTTACAGCTGATAAATATCTACAATTTTAATTAAACGCTTTACAGATAATAAAACCAGTTATGAAAATCATCCTATGATATAGACTTTAAACATTGTTTGAGTTGCACGTGTCATAATTCAAAAACTTATGTAGCAAAGGCAAAAAGTTTCTCAAGAATAACCGTAAAACCAACGGATGAAGAATTATGTTAATTGCATCAGTACTGGGTAATATATCAGGCATAATCATCAATAATATCATTAACCAACATTAAAATCACGCAATGTTTTGACACCATTAAGAGTTATAGTAATATAAGTTTTCCTAACTATATTCAACATATAAGAACAGAATATAGATCACACTACGAAATCCAGACGCAACTGCCATTATATCAAACGCAAATCACTGTTTTACTGATAAAAAATAAGAATACTTGACAAAGATCTCCAAGTATCCATCAAATCTCTGCATCTAAAGTAGCGAAGATACATGCTTATCCCATTATCTCATAACGACATTTTATCATATTTACGCATACAAATCCATCAAAATTTCGATAGCCACATGCGAAGAAGACATTATAAACTAAAAGTCGTGAACATGGCAGAGTCGAGTGCTTAGAATCATGTGACCAAATACTCATTCTTTTTTGAGCATACTATATTTATGTCGATAATCGTCGTTCTGAATATTCTAACCTGTTTACCTGGATCGGTGCCAAAAAAAAAGGGGCGCGGCCCCTAAGTTCTACGTCATGCACTGAATATAGTCCATAACTATACCTACAAGACCATCTAAACAATAGGTCAACAACACGTGCCATTAAAACTCTAGTTGGTTATGTTCAACGATCATGACGAAAGATGCAATTTCTCACGATGAGTTCCCATAAAACAATTCATATTTCATTCATAATTTTATTGGCCCTTTAATAACAGTGAATCATCATCGAGGAAGAGAGATAGACAGAAAGAAAAAACTACTGGCACTTTTGACATGGCCTGTATCTCACGTAAGTGTGTCTAAAAATTCTTGCCTATCTTTCTGTCACCTTCGCACGTGCGTGCAGCTCTGACGACGCTTGAAGTTTATTGAGACTCGTGCTTGTGCCACTCCTCTCCAATCATATTTACGTATGTACCTTTCTTTTTTCGTGACGACAGGTTACTCAGTCGACAGCGGAAAGTTACTGTATATTGGTGGTCATGTCCATTGTATGAAATAGCGGTTCGGTTCATGGTGTGGTATTACACCGACCAGTTCAATCAATCTTCCATAAGTTATAAACGGATATGGGTGTTAAAGGAAAATAATATTTATAATGATTCAGTTATTGAATGCTTATCATTCGACACGTACACTGTATCGCATTGAAGATATACTTTAATTGTGAACATCGCCAATCATTTTCAAGTGGCGCACAGTCCTCCTCTTTCTCGCTTATGTATATTACGTGAGTTATCATCAGTAATTGGTGTCAATTGTATGCTCCGAGTGTGTATAGCCTACGCTCAATGTTATTTCTATGCTCTTGTTGCAAGGACGTGGAGTTCACGAGAAAAAAAGAAATAATGCGCTGATCTGATCTTGTTCTCGCTTTCTACGATTAGCAGATCGATATTTCAATGGTAAATATTCTTCACGAGTTGGTCCAAGTATCGATAAGAGATCGGTGCTTTAGTAGGTATTCTGTGTTGTGAACACCGCTTAAGGTGAAAGGTTTCGAAATACTTACGAAGGTGGAGTAACCTCGAGTAATAGAGGTGTGTTGGTGAGTCAAGAAGACCGGTTCAAACTAGAAATGAAAGATACTGAGCCTTGGCAATAATACCATGTTTCAAATAGTACGCATGGGAATGTATATCATACGTGTGATACATTCCGACAATGTTGCCGTAGGCTTTCTTAATGACGCTCAAAATATCTATGCGTGCGACTTCATAAACGTGAAGAATTGGGTGTCATATTAATCAATTGTTTTTACGCGATAAGTCACATTTTTTATTCCGATCATTTCGTAGTCTTTCGATTTTTATTAAAAAGTCTCTTGTGGCTTTTATGAAAAACTCACATGGGGGAAGTACCCGAGGCGGCTCTTTATAAGGAATTCGTAGCAGTAGCAGAATGTTTGTTCGTATCGTGTTACAATTATGTTTTCTCTTGGTCGTTGGTTTCCTTCGTGTGTCCTTGGTCCGTCTGGTGGCCATGAGCATCGAAGTCAGAGACCGGGTTCTCCGTAAGTGCTCAAGCTGCTTTAAAAAGCTCTAACAAATACATTTAATGTGGGACATTGTTTTTGGGAACCATGTGCTTTTTATCCCTCTATTTTTCGGTACAAAATAATATGAATTAAAACAAAAGCAATTAAAGACAATTTTTCATGACCATCATCATTTTTGTGGGTCATTTATTAATATTCTCTATCACAGTCGACCCTAATTGTAAGCCGAACCACAGTCTTCTATTCTATAAGGTACGCTCTATGTACAGGGTTTCATTTTTAGAATGCATGGCCGCACGCCGTGTTCTTAAATACTTTTTTTCCTTGTAGTCGAGAGAATTTTTTTTTACGGAAAAAAGAAATACTTGGAAAAGAACGCCTAGCAGTAGCTGCTCAGACTAATGTTACCTAAGTGTCTTCTATACGAAAAGCGTAATATTTTTTTTTAATCAATGATTATCCTATACGAAAATGTTCTCGAACATGAGAACGAATCGCGATATTTCCTAGAAAGATTAATCATGTTGCAATATGCAAAATATTAATGCTCTGGTATAACATGTACCTATAACTATATACGTGTTTATGTAATTTATTAGCGCGTCAAATTTTCACGCTGGATCGCGCTATACGGTGTCTCTGAAAATTCGAATCGCAAATTTCGCAAGGGTGTTGGTGCATCGTTTAATGTCGGCAATTTCTGTGTGTAAGTTCGAGAAAGTTGAAAGTTGCAGTAATCCTAAGAAAGCCAAAATATTAGCATTACGTGTATTGACGTTTACATATTTGTTTATATATATATCTGCGTATATATAAATATATACGGGACAAAATACATAATACATAAATCTATATTCTACGTATGTATATATGTACGCGCGATACGCAGTTTTAGTCTCGGATTCGCACAAGCGTTATCGAGATCGTATCGCGCAAAACTTGCGGTGACGGGATTTCATCGATAATGATACATGATTTAAATAGATCGAAAATAGTAATAAGGATGCGTGATAGTACTATAACGTCAACTTGTTACACGACATAACACGATACGAGAAATTGGTGTCTGAAAAAATGAATTCTTTGTTCAAAAATACCGTTAAATCCTATACTTGCACTTTCAATCATAAGAGAGAATGGATTGGCGTCCGTTCAACTTTTCAGACATCCATTTACTCGCCACATTATAAATATAGACAAACACCTATGTTATATACTTTATATATATAATATATATATTTTTTTCATTAAACATTATATACCTCGGTTAGTAATAAGCAACGATTTTTTCAGGGTACTTTTCAATGAGAAACGAAGAAACATTTTTTTAATGTTAAAAATGCATGCAGACGACGATTAAAAATAGTGTCTGTCAAAGTGCCGTTGTAAATTCAACTCGCAAAATCCACGCTTGGCTCGCGTGTGCCATATTTAAGTGATTACAAAAACTTTGATTAACAAATTTGAAAAAATATTACAGATTCCATCTTCGCCTCATTTCTTCCTTTTCTTTTCTCTACATGCTTTACCAGCTACTATTATAATTTTTCACATTGCAGACTTGTTAAAACGCGTAGGCACGATTTCAGCCTATCAGATCTGAGATGACGTACGATCTCGTACGAAGAATAACAACCTCGTGTGTCTTGACAGTACGTCGTGCGTTCCCATTTCGTGTAAGAAAAAAAACAAAACTAATTAAGAATTACAAATTACCAATTACCAACTAGCATAACAAATAAATGTACCAACCTCCAACGCAACAGGTCTAAATTGAAGATGCATAAAACCACGTTATAAATGGCATTTTGACTCCCGCTTACCAGAATGAGGATGTTCAGCCGTATATAGAAACAAGTATGGCGTAAAAATGAATTGTCTTATAGCGTCATCTGATATATATAGAAGGCACGACGTACGAGATACATATGTCAGAGATTACATCGTTTACGTTTCCCACATCGACCAACCGCTCAGGGTACGTTTTTTCTTTGTTCAAAAATTGTTCCTGCATATTTACGAGTGTGAAAAACGCGATTAGCTACAGAATTTAAATTTATCTTTTAGTCTCAGAGCGATACAATCTCCATTGTCCGACACCTATCTGCATTTCACGAGTGTAGAAAAAAGTCTTGCTCGAATTATATCTCTCATCTCTAACGTTAGCGATCGCGTTAAAGGAACGTACATCTGGACGGTTTAAATCATCGATGAGTAAACGATTAACATGTTAATCCACAAATTGATAATCTCGAATCGTTCGATTGTCACACACGTGATACAATCAAGATTCTATTACAACGAAAAGAAAGATTATTTAAGCATAAAGAAACGTCAACATTGTACTGAAGTAGACGCACATAAGGTACATCCAACGATCGAGGAGACCTGTGTAGAATAATAATGTAAACGTCGAAGTTTTGAGAAAATCTAAATTTTTCTTGATTTCCAATTCTGCTACCCTCCAACCAACCCCCCAAACCCCACTCCCACCCCCCATTCTCCCCGGAATGGCCGGCAAAAACGCATTGACTGTCGTCGAAACTCTCCTTTTCATCATCTTCCCCCGGTGTCGTTCGAAGTTCCGCAAGAGCTTAGAAGCTTCCGCATTCGCGCAACACGCGATTTCCCAGCGGTAGCGGAGGTCGAAAGTTGTTGATCACCTGTAACGAGACAGTAAGAAAAAAAATAGTACAAGGAACTCAGAAAAACCGTGCTAGTTCGCGCAGTCATGAGATACGTGCAGGTGGTACAGCAGCCGGAGCATTGCCTTCGGGTCCAAAGCAAATTGAGCGTGTATTTACGAATAATAGACAACGTTCTCAAATACGCCGCTGGCACTGCTGGGCATTATTGTGTCCTGATTTATTGACATGCATATGAGACATAATTCAGGACCATGACGCGTGGTACTGAATTCCGGAACTTATTAATTGACGATCGACAATAAAAATGTATTGTGTGCGTTGAACAAGATCACGAGGATAAAAATGGGGTAAAGGTAACCGTGTATTGTCCGTGAAGCGCATGGCAGTGAAAGGATAACGATATAACGAAATTATGCATAGTGAGAATGACGTGTTTCAATGATGAAAAAAAAAAAGGGTACGTCTTCTTACCGCGCCATGATTTTCGTGGCAAGGACATTCCTCGCCTCGTGGGAACTTCCGGAGATTGCGAAAGATGTTCAGCTGATGATGGGACACCTCGATGTACTTCTTGAAGAGGATCCAGGTGACACTCTCGTTGCACGGCGGAGTCGTAAGCGAGCCCAAGTATGTCCAATAACCGTTGTCATCTGTTATATTAATAACGAAAGAAAACAAATGATTAAACTCGGATATAGATTGATAATACATTTTTCAAAGAATTTGTTCGCGCCCGGATTAAGATGAACATGCGAATTTAATTAACATATTGACACACTCGATTAACACGGTTTTGATGAAAAGTTCGAGAATCAACGGCGGGCCTCTGCCTTTATAGAAAGTGTACACAATTCGCAGGGTACAAAAAGGTTGAGTCAACAAGTTTTTGAGGATCTAACGAGATCTTAGAGCCGAAATTGAAGAAGTCATCAAGATGCTCGATTCTAGAGATTATAGACTTCGATAGTACCGTGAAGCAAAAAGTTTTTTGTAAAAATAGTTTAATGTTTTTTTTTTGTGTATCACGGATAATAAAATACATTTGCTATGTATATGCGCTTGAGATTGTTCATCGCGTATACGTGATTTTTTAGCGACAGCTAACGATTCCTGTAATCGCACTACGGCATGGCGAGCTGTATATGTAGCGTAAATATATATATATATGTATATTTCTAGCAAAGCCAGCTTTTATTGGTTACTGGTATAGTAAGTATCGCACAAAGCGTCGTTATATCGTTGATACCTGAAAGCGCCATTCTGTGAAGGCACAGCAACAATGTTATTTGCCCTTATAGAAATGACAAAGATTCATTAAGATCACGCGATTATCATTTCCATAGTCTTTACGAAGATGCGGTCCCAAGGTAATACCAACCTTGGTAATCTCCCTTGTGTTCGTGACGTATGATTCGGTCGGCCCAACGCATGCATGGATTCACGCATCTTTGCGTCCCGGCACGTCCTCCTCGTACTGTTGTTTCAAACAATATGACAAACACGCACACACAACATATGGGTTAGTACTTTTGCTTATTTAATTAGTAGCGTATTGTAATACTAGAGCTTAGGTTCAAACGATACGTACCCACACATACGCAGAAAAAAAAGAAAAACGAAATCGAATAAACAATATTTTCGATCGATTAAAAGCGAAAAAAAGGAATTGAGTAATTTGACATTTTTATTTGGCCAATATGCAAAAATATATTTAATCCGTGCAGAAGTACACGTGGGTTCGATTAGTATCGGTACCTTGGTGATTGTTAAAAAGAAAACAAAAAAAAATATGCAGGAAAGCCTCGATGCAAATCAAACGGAACATACCACGTGATTTTTAGCAAGGATAGGCTTTGGTGCTATATAGTTCTTTGGTTATTGACATGTATCTATATGTCTTTACTACTGTAGTATTTCAGATACGAATAGATTTTATTAGTCACAACATTTATATCAAGGTTCAATAAGTATCATGCTTCTAATGTTAAAAGCTGGCAATTGGTGTTGCGAAGTATCAGAGCTACTTACAAACTCAAGCATCACTCTAGATAAAAATGCCGACAATAAGTTACTGTATATTGTTAATCATCAAAGCGTATTCAAGGAACAAGAAAAATGATGAAGACTAAAGAAAAAGAATGAAATATCAGACTCACCAGGTAGAAGCTTGCTGGGATCGATGTTCTCCACGATGTCAATCACCTCGTCCTTATGAGAGACGTATGGCAACAATCGTGCGATCTTATCCATCTCCTCGTGAGTTTTACCCACCTGAAGTCAAAGGAGTTAAAGTTAAAAAAAAAAAATTATATCCTCAAAGTTATAGCGCACTAGTCCTTATCAAAAGTCATGGCCTATCAATGAAATCATAAACAATCATTGTAAATCAATTAATTTCAAGAATACTCGTGAGGCAATGAGACACAAAATAACGCCTTGTTGACCGTATAAATTTCCCAGTCAATGTTTAGTTACCTATAGTAGAAGAATTCCCGCTTGTTTCTATTGAAATTGTGCACACAAGATATAAATACTGTGCAAGCTGAAACCTTAGGTTCAATAATATTACTCAAAGTGATACTAGTGTACGAATATAAGGCACGTGACGCTTGATACCGTTACTACTATTTGCATCTACTCCGATAATTCTCGGTGTACCGTTGTACCTTGAGTCTGATAACCCAACAGACGTCAGCGTTATTTCTGGCATTTTCTTTTGTGAAAATTGAATCGATCGTTAAGAAGCGATTGTAAATTTCTTATCGGGTGCATAATGCCTGTGCATTTTGACCCTGAGACCACCGAAGTTAATCGATATAATCTGTCCCCGTTAATTATGTTTGTCTATTGTCGAGCAAGGAATTGAATTTCGATTGATCTAAGTCGCTTCGAGTAATTGCTCCAGTCATCAAATATACACGTGAACGTATCTGAGGAAACCATTTGCAGAAAATCCTCTGCATCATAAGAAACAGAGCATTGACAATCGATTCACTATGCCTTGATCCTTGGGGTTACGGTCCGACTTGTTTTTAAGTGTCGTCAGTGGTCAAGGTCTGTCATTGTGTGGATGAATCATGCATAGATCGTTGTGAGCAGATAGTAGGCGGCTATGTTAAGCCACGTGACGAAAAGCATCGAAATCAACGAACCAGGTGTGTACAACTTTCTATTACAATGAGAATAACTATCTTTGTTTACAAAAGTATTTAGAAGTAGGGCAAGTCCAATAACACAAAAGCTACGAAAAATTACGAATGTATATGATAGTCATCGAAAGGGTTTCGTGATAATGTTCCATTATGCAACAGTATTTTGCATATCATTGGTCTATAATCATATTTCGATTATTGCACGTCCAAGTGGATAGTTTCCATTTATCGTGTGACTCAACGTACGTTCTATATTTATCGTCTATTCGATTGAGTAACTTTCTCTTCAAAGTTTAAGCCACTCTCGAAACAAAAGATGTTTTCCTCTCGGAATCAATAGAAAATTTAATCAACGCATAGAGAAGTACTTCCCACTTCGAGACGTGAGCCTATTTTCGACTCATTAATATATGTATGTACATACTTATTTTAAAATGAAACATTGATCAATGCACAAAGGTAATACCGATAATTTTGCATTGGCAACCCATCTGCACGTATTACGCGAGCACAGTTTACGTAATTGTCAGGCAGCTGATCGAAGTCACTCTTGTGGATTCTGTTTAGGGATTATGACTTATGTAAAAGGACAGACGAGCCAATAAGTAAACTGCATCCATATAAGAAACTAGACAATCCCTTCGTATGTACACTGTTTCAAGTTCATTCAATACAAACGATTCAACTTGACAACAGCGACCACTCTGACATTGCACATGGAATATTACTCACTTTGAGGAATACTCCCAGTACAGCTAATCCATCAGATGCCTTTGCAGCATCGGCGAAAGTCTTGTACTTAGTCGTGTTCCAGTGTACCAGATGCAACTGAAAGTAGAAAATCAAAGAGAAAATTTACCAAGTGTTACTACCATACAGGCACAAGTATTAATATGATGCTTGATGTCCGATTGCGCTAATAACCACTATTGTTAGCCATGAGAAAATTTTTCTGCGTTCTCGTGTAAATTGTGTAGAACAATCATTGACACTATTAATGAATATTATGCGCTCTTGACGATAAATTGTATTCGTTCGAAATTATTGTTCCGCTGGAATGTCTAAGATTTAATTAATAATTATTATTCATTATCATATCTCATGTATGTGTTATGCAATCAGGAAGAAAGCATTGTATATATTCAAGTGACGTCGCCTCAAGATACTGAGAAACTCATAAATCATTTGTAAAATTATTCAAGCGTCGTGATCTTGAGTAATTCTATAGAATGATAGAACAATTAATTAATCAAGAATTTGTTGCAATAACATAAGAAAACTCTATGAAATCACCGAATTATTCAGTGTACGTGAGTAGTGACGTACGAAGGAAAAGCCCTTGACGATTGCCAATTGACTCACTAACAGGCCTCTTAATTGCTTAAACCGTTCTTAATTAACGTCCAGCTCGAACAGAACTTGAGCGGATATCAAAGAACGTCCCGATTGATTCAAATCAAACGTACGTTCTCTATCTTTGTCTGCTTGCGAAATGTGATACAGTGATGAAGTATTTATCGTCTTTAGATTGGCATCTTTTTCGCTGGCTTGCGATAATTATTTTTTTCGGAATTCACGAATAAATATTTAAAGTTTACCGAGCATTAGCAATGCAAAGAGAATTTTGTAAAAATCGCATCTTCGTTGCCAAACATTGATGCTTCCTTGTTGCGAATAAGATTCCAGGATTTCTTTGACTCTATTTCGAATAGGAAAATTCGATTGGTGACAAATTTGAGAATCGATTCGTATCAGTGATACATATATTTCAGAGTATTGACAACAGTCTTGACATACGATACGAATTGGATCGCACGAATCCATCATCTGTTTATTAAATCCATGCAATACGTCCATACACTGTACACGTGATAGATGATTGTCATGCATTTCACTTCGTTCTATAGATCCGTAGTGATATTCTAAACGCAGCAACAGAACTTCAAACGGCATTGATTAATAATCGAATTTCTAATTAAAGTAGAATCATTTAACTCAAAATAGACAATAAATACCATTACTTGGAATAATGGAAAAATCTTCCTTGTCGTGATCACGGAACATGCGAGTGAAAACTTGATCATTTTTAGAACGTATCCTGACTCATACTATAGGTATGTTATACTGAAACTGGTAAAAACCGGAGCAAGCATGTTTCATACAATTTACAGACGAACGCTACTAATCGCAGAATACGAAACTAATAAGGCTTTAAGTCTGTAAAATTCCTTTTTGTTTTTTACGTTAGCAACGAGAATAGTTATTTCAATATGGTCATCGAAAAATCGACAATTTTCAAGACTATTTCACTCGTGCGATAACAGCCTTGAAGCTATCGTAATAGAAATAGTAATAATACTAACGGGGAAGAGTTTCACAATGAAAAAAATCACGGTTACATCGTGTGTATTTAATAATTGTGAACATAAGTAAACCCTAAATACAAAGCGAAGACTGTGTGCGTATGCGAATCATTTGATTTTTACATAAAGCCAAGGAATTTTAGTAAATTGTAAAACTAACAGAAGACTCAAGCTTTTTCATCTTCCGACTAGTTATGTTCTGCGCTTTAGAATAAGAGGAGATCATCGCTCAAACAATCGTCACATGATTCATACTCCACGTGACCGAATTACCACATTGTTCACTGTCGTGCGAAACGAGCCATTAGCTGCCACAAAGAAGACAACGCAATTTAAAAGTCCCGCAAGAAAACGCATATGTTCCACGATTAGACTATTAAAATAGAACTTAACGTTTGAGACGCAAACCACAACATAAAATAGAAGAAAAAGCTCAAAGTATAGTCAGGTGCTAATTATGGATTCAATTTAATTGTCAAATTAAATATTATAAATATTGATTGCGATTAATAAAGTCACTACTTTCTATCTGTTAGATGCCATAAAACTAGCTGCAGACTGCTTGTAACGTTAATTATACAGCCCCTAAATCCAAAATATTCATCCATCGAATTATTGTCATAAAAGATGTTCTCATAAAATGTTTGCACTTGATTAGCGAACACTATCAAAAATATGTAATTACCGTTTTAGATCCACAGACGATATTAAGAGCAATTTCTATAGGCAGTGACAAAATATTATATTATATTATATTTATATGATTTCTTGGTCCATCAATTATTCGAAAATATTGATTAAAAGAATTGTGGCTATTTCGGCTGGACGAAGACACGTAAAAATTGTAACTGTAAAATGAAAAAATGTATGACTGACCTCGCCTGCAAATGCTTGACCGTCAACGGTATGCTCGGACCCTCTAGAGTCACTGCATCCCCAGTGACAATGATATTGTTCCAGCTTGTAAACATCGTCCATGAGAGGACCTCCAGTAAGGACTATAAACAAAGATTACGTAACGTATTTAGTATATTCAAACCTTGTATTCGTGACCATTCTAAATAAGCAATTTTCCGGATGGCAAAGACTATATAACATAAATTACAGCTTATGTAATTGTGTCCATTGCTTATCACCTTGTTCAATAAATGCTATACGAGTCTAATAGATGAATAATAGTCAATGTTTTCAGGAACTGCAGCTTGAGGTGCATACTGACGATATAGTGTATAAAATGCCATGTTGCGGACTACTCTTTACTACAGGATACACTCAATTAACCATTATAGACTACGGGGGCTATAACGAGTACAGACTTATATACAGGCTGCAATTTATTAAATACAATAACCATGGACATCAATTTCTAAAAATTCTCTTATATAAAATCTTTATACGTCTTTACATCTGGAGGTCAGAAGATTACAAGCGTTCGTAAAATGTTTACAAATGTCAATTATGCTCGAAGAGTCACGCAGGTTAATATTACGGTGACGCATAAACGTTACTTATAGTTGACCTCGTGTTAAATGTGCCAAATGTCTCTAGTAAGTATTGACTTTTGGCGAACACTTAATAGGGCAATACGACCAACGAAGAGGTATAGATTTATTTCTACAGTGACTTTACCGATATAACTAGAAACTTACGAAAAAGTCTGACGCGTCATAATCTCACAATTACTATGCGCATAATTATGATAATTTGCAATTTCACACGTGGCATCGTACCTACTCAATATTTTGCCGTATTCGCATAAATGAAAATTTGACTACCAATATAAAAGAAGAACCTTTGCCATAACTTACAGGTGCCTTCACCGTCGGTATCTATACGCCAGCAATATCCAGGATTGACGAGTTTTCGCGAAGCAGTCGCGGCATACTTCCAACGTAAGGGTTTGCTACTTAGAGCCTCGTGGTCGGATTCTGCACGATCGGTTTCGATGTTCACCGGACTCTGTCTCGAACCCGCCGCCATTGGGAATTTCTCCACCCAAGTGCTGGGCCCTGAAAATAAAAAGGGCATTAAATCAATCATTGGTATAAATAACGTTTCACTTCCTTCCTTGTCAAGCTACTTGCTCAGCACAGGTAATGATGACCAGCAATTACACTCTCACACTCGTTCCATAAATTACTTTGGAATGCAGCATTATCGTGAAGTTGCATAATACAATTTTCAAGTCGCACAACTGAATCACAGTGAGTCATACTAACGAACTCATTACACGCTCGCTCTATCAGAGCCATATTATTTATCCACACTTAAAGATACGTAAGGTTCATGCGTACAACAAGTGGGACATATGTATCTATGTACGTTGAGACGACCTTAAAAATATTTACGACGTTCGAAAAATGAAAAAACTTAACTCGTGAAATGTCACGAGTATTCTATTTACCATTACTACAATTCAACGATAAGAGAACAATGGTATACAAATCTTGAATTAATCGTAACAGTCGTACCTTAAACGACAGGATTAGAAGAACGTCATGTTTCGCAAGCGAACGGAGTATTATCTGCCAGACGCAACACGTGCTTCTGACTTGAATATTTTGTATACTTTTATCAGAATTTATGTCTCAGGCATTGTTTGCAGTGCGCCTTAAACCACAAGTTATCGCGCCAGGAATACGAGTACGTGGTTTATTCAATTTGCACGAGGTCTTTTATATGTTAAATACTCTTTTTATTTTGTACGTCGTTACGACGAAATACCAATGTCAGCATACATAAATCACTGTTGACTTATCAAGCATATATATTTTAGCATACACGCTCCAAATTCTATCGAGCATATCAATGTATATATTTTAAAAAATTGAAATTTTTGTATTGCTGACCTAGCAAAGCAACTTCTGGTAGCACCAACACAAAAAAATGCGATACACGTTTTACATTCTTTAAAAATACAGTTTCGGTTAAAGTCTGGTCTTATCATCCTTGGGTACCGGAAGTGTCATTGCAGCAGACACCTTCTATGCGGCTAATAAGGAAACTGAAAAGTAAGATAGCGTCGTTCAGGGACAATGAGCGCGCGAAATTAATTATTCATAGACTTCAAATTCATCGAATCAGTAGTACGATGATTATTTCCAGTTCCCTTCCAGTATCGCAAACGCTTACAAGCTAGAAAGTTAACTTACTGGAGTAAGGACAGAGAAATTTTGAGAAGGCGGAAATGTATCCGGTTGATTAACTTTTTGCGCTTGATTTATAGGTTACCGTGATCAGCTGATTATGAGTCAATTTTCACAAGGTTGAGTATACCTTCGATAAATTATTGACCTTGCGTCTGCCACGTGTGTTTAACATACAATTCTGGAAAACTCTCTTAGCATTAAATTTAAGAAAATACATTATTCACGTGAAAATTATTAGATTTTTTTTTTTCAATCAAATTATTTACGAGTGACACAGTAATAAAGAGTTTTGTGCAGGAAGTGTGCGTGAATCAGATATCACTGAAAGCTTCACTTCCGGAACGCTTGACCTTAACGATAGCCAAGAGAAATGAGAAACATGGCCTTCCTCCCGAGAAAGACCTTGTTATACTAGTCTGAAAACTTGGCGGATTACGAAGGCCCATGACAGTGTCTTGTTTGGTAGAAAGTTTAATAACCGCTAAAACTCAGCCAGAAATAAACGATGTCATTTATTCTCTATCAAACTTGAAATCCTCGTAACCTCGATCAATTGTACTTGTGAAAAAATTCCTTAAGGTCAGTGTAATTGGTCAAGCATAGAAATGCCATGAGATAACTTAATTGTCAAGAGATAATCGTATTGTCAGTCTGAAGATGATGACGCATTCGCTTGCGCCTTGACCTATCGAAACAATGACGTACACGCGTATCTCGATCCCCTATCGCTCGAGACACGATGCGATTATTAATCCCGTTAATCTGTTGATAGGGAAGCAAGAGTGGCAAGGTTGACATATCGCTAATGTAACGTGATTAATTTTGATTTGTCGTAATTGAACTGCCACTGTTCAATGCGCGTGACTTCAGCTTAGTTTTTGCATCATAAAGTTTCATGACATTATCGTCGTGATGCATTAGTTCGCGCAAGATTTTTAAATTCATTAAGACGTAACACAGTTTATAGACGTCGCTCTAGGTATACAGCGTCTAGATAAGTGTCGACGTTACGTATTTAGCACCCTCTTGATTAAACATTTGTCATAAGTTTCTTTTTGTCTTTTATTGAGGTCGCATGTGCGATGATCCGTCGGCGAATATGCCTTATGCAAACATTTGTCATTAAAATACATATGGAAGTTGTCGATAAATTTGCTTAGCGACAAAAAAGACATCAAGATGATTAACGCCCTTGAGCAGTACCGTGATATCTTCAAAATTTTGGTAAGCGTTAAATATTCATGCAAAATTTAATCAGACGATCGGGCACACAATAAGAATGTATTATTATTAAAGAGGGAAGTAAGACTGGATTATCATATGAAGATGCATAGCGGAAGCCATTGACAAGCACAAGAAGTTTTATCAGCTTGAACAATAATTCATAAACTATATGCGTACAACGGATATCCGGTGCACTTAATCTCACATGGGCGTCAGCACTTGCAGTATCAGTCGAGTTTTTTGTTTTAACTAAATTAGCACGTATCGTTTGCCGTTAGTGGCGGGTAAATCAAATTCGTAATGAATGCGAAGTGTTTACATGTTTTTGCCGTCGTATAATAAGGAGGAGAGGTCTTCTTTACCAAAGTTATTCCTATCGTATTTCATATCATGGATATTACTTTCGTTTTAGATAACTTCACGAGAAACTGCAACACTTGGTGTTTTTAGCTTTCAGAGAACAAAGCGAGAAGCATTGAACTCTTACGGTTTAATCAATTATACGATCTGCGTTGAGAAGTCTCGACGGATAATCTTACTGCAATGTTTTGCAATTTATCATCATGAGAATGAAAGAATTAAAAAGTTGATATATGTGACTTTTGATTGGATTATAATATTTTTAATTAATTTTTGAGTATGATGAATTACGTTTAAATAATTTTGGCCATTGATCGTAATGGATTAAGAGAAAAGCTTGTCAGGTATCATAAGACTACGGAACATGGATATTTTAAAACCTGTCATTTGGTTATTGTGCTTATCAAATTTATATTATGATATATAGACGATTTCCTTAGATTAGCTATCTACTCGAATCAAATGTCTCTTTATTATGGTCACCTGTCAATTTCAAAGTAATTAATATTAATCCCTCAATGATAATCGTAAAGAGTTGACATTTTTTTGTTGTCAAAACAGATTAACCAGACTGACTCTTCGTTCATCTTATTTCTGTCAGGTTGTAAAGTCGTTTACATTTCACTAAATCTGACGACATTCACAGTTACTGATATAAATAAAGAAATATAAACTTTATGTTTGAGTTAGTTAAGCATCGGATACTACACGTTTATTGATATAACAGAATCAGAAAAAGACCGTCTGTGATGATAAAATATGGTACCAATCAATAATAGTTTAATAAACCTATCATAAATATAAAGTTAACTAAAACTTCACAGTGTCACTAAAAACCAAATGATTAATTGACAACCTCATTCTCTTGCCAATCTTCGGTATTAAGATTATTCGACAACATATGAATATGGATTATTAGATCGGACATTAATCGAGACACAGCGGAAGAGTTTATCGCGCATTTTCACGCATAAGATAACACAAGCAAGCGTACTATATATATATATATAATATTCCCAAATACATGTTTGCAAGCGTCGATCATGCTGCGTTGTACCAAGAGAGAATAAATACCACTGACAACAGGGTTCAATGTCAATAACTGCATTCAATTTGACGCAACTAATCATTTTCCGGAAAATAACCGATGGACATAGGAAACGTTTAATGGATCAGACCGTGTGCGCATGTGCGATTCAGATAATTTTTTTTCTGTTTTACAGTGCAATAAAGTTTTATGAAATTACAGTAGACACTATTTCCTTCCATTTTGTCGAGAGTTTACATTAAACGTTATACCATAATTAATATCCTAATGTCAAACTCAAATTTCGTTTACCATAAATAAGATACTGTTTCTTGTAAATTCATATCGCTTATGCTCAGAGAAATTTGTATAGTTGTAGCTACTACATGGGTTATACGCCCATTTAGAAGCGCCAAATTCTTTCCAAGCTATTCGTAATTAGTTCTCGTTTTATGGTTACGACAACGAGAAAATTTTTCTAAGTGTAATTCGACTGACAATGCAGTCTTTTCAATAAAGCCTGGTCAAGGGTCATTGTTGTCAAGAGCTTTGTTTGCGAGTAAAGCAATAATCTTTTCATGATTCTTAATGATACAATAATCCCTCGGTAACGTGAGAATTATATACGATAATTATTGCCAAGGAAACAGAACAAGTTCGTACGGTAAGCGTTAATGACAAAACCTTTTACGGCTGGATAATCTTAAAAATGTATGTTTTGTCAAAACGGAAAAAAAAAGTATAATAATATTATCTACGTAAAATTACGTGACTGTATGGAAAATATGTTGTAATCGTGTCTCACATCACGTAGATTCCAAAGATTCCAGATATCGTTAAGATATTACGTAAATAATACATTAAATCAAATATTCTATTATAAAAGAGAGGTTAGATAGAGGTTATGTATGCGGCTGCATATCCCGCGATCTTCATATATCTGTAAGAGACACGTGACATCCTGTGACTAATTTAATCCATGACCACACCTAACAAAAACACGCTTTGCTTCTATGGTTTTCGAAGGCTTGGCTGCTAATCGATACCTACGTAAAATCGTTAGACTTTTCTTTTTGTGAAGCCATTAAAAAGGGGCTCTCTAAAGCTTTCGTAGCTTTGACCATACGAAATTTGCGATATTTCACCTTTACCGAATCTAATTTGGTGCTTCAACTTTTTATAGACTTTACCCGACTCGCGGAAGAGTTTTTCCTTCTTGTCATGCAAACATGTCAGATTTCCAAATTGCACGAGCGACCATGCGCTGCTTTATAATTCATTACAATCAATAATTGTTTCTATACTACGGTTACGAAACACGCTCTAGCCTCTCGTTCAAGTCTAAATTGCTGATCTATATCCAGTTACGTTAGAAGCCATGGCCTCCGAAACTCGGCCTCGTTGCAAAAGTTTCAGCGTATGATCCGCAAAAAAATCTGTACCCGTGAGTTGTTCGCTATAGGACATTAACCTCGATTATGTAATAGATCAAAGTTTTGCGGATCTTCCTAAAGTCACGCGCCTTCGCAAAACCACGGACATGCGTAATAGGCTCATAAAAATACAGACTGCAAAGTCACGTCATAACAATCATACTGAATGATATTAATTGCAAATGAAAGAATCGTAGTTAAAGATCAAGAATAAAATTATTAGGTAGTCACGAATGATGGCATCATTTCAAAGAATATAATGGGTATGTGATTTTAGTTTGAGAACCACTTGTTAGAATGAAGTAGAAAACGTGAAAGTGTAGAGGATTCTTGGCTTCGTCGCCGCGTAAGCTAAAGTAAATATAGTTTACAATATATAGTCATTTGCAATTAACTAGAAATTAAATTAGTGTGTGACTCTTATGTCTGGGTTAGACTAACGATCGAATTGTGTTTTTGCACTCCGTGTTGCTGTATAACAATTAGTGACGTAAGGCAGACTTCAAGAGGTAATAATGATCATTATTTTCAAAAATAGAAAGCCGACTGACTGTTCCGACTGATTCAAGAGACGCTTTAGAAATTTAACAAAGAGAAGAAAAAACCTATCTCTTCGTAGTTTTGACAATATCATGGAAAAATGGCCTGAAATTTGTTTTCTCCTTTCGAAGCAGGTAAAAAAGTGAAAATCTTTCGTTTTCGATCACGTGGCACGAAGAAGTTCGTAAAAACATTGAAAATGTGTTTTTCACTTATGTACCAAAATATGCAAATCACTGGACACCTGGTTTTCCATATTTGGCAATGTACTGGTGAGGAGGTTGTATTTGAGTCAGTGTGACGAGCATGCATGTACGATGAATAAACTTTAACTGGAATGAACTGGTTATAACTACTAGTATCAACATTGACCTCGTAAACATCCAAAAAGAAAACATCTCTTCGACTTGTTCTCTTTCCCTGGAGTTATCCTAGCAGCTATTAGAAATATATAAAGACAAGATGGCTGCAAGCACGAGAGTATAGATGCCAACAGCCAATTGGGAATTTCCGGTTGTGTAAGGACAATTTAAGAGCCCTGGGTGAATATTATGTACCACTATTTTAATTGGATATGTCAGTTGATTCTATATACTTCAAACTGCAACTGAAGAATTGAAAAAGTAACTTCGTCAAGTAAATTAGGAAAAATTGCCGTAAGCCTACAATGGAGCGCCAATTGGCTTACGTGACATGGCGAAATCTAAATACACGTACGTCACACATAATAAAACACCGAAAAAGTATAGTTTTTATTACTTGAAAGCGTATCCTTTGCTAATAATATTCTTAATTTCCTCCAATGTTATCAATGGTATAATATTTCTCTACAATGCTTTTCTTTTCCTTATTATTTTCGAAAGTAAGGATAGAATATACGTTTCCTTTTTTTTTTAATATCAATTTCACCGCAAAGTATCGTCATTAAAGAACTCGATTGAATCTTGTGCCTATTGATACTTTATTAAGAAAAAGAGATCGTTTGCATCGACTTTTGTTTTTGCAAGCCAACCTGTCAAGCGTTAGACATATCGTTACAGTCGAATCAATCCGTCAAACAGAAAGCAGGTAAAATAAGAGATTCCAAGAAAATTAAAGTCATTGCTCGTTACAAAGTGCACAGTGTAAATTTGAAACATTGAACTTATATAAATAAAGGATCTAATTTGCAACAACCGACGAATTCAAGATAGCGCTGACAAATTGGTCTATATTAAGGGCATTTCGGGGCTCGCACGGAAGCCGCAAGGTGAAACTAGGCCTATGACCCTCATTGTTAGTATAGCAAGTGCATCGGTCGACCCCAAAGAAAAGTATTGATTTTTATTTGCAGCCCCACTCTCTTCGACAAAGACTATCTTACCAGTTGGCACCGACTGCTCGCCCTGCATTCTAAGGCAATAACCTCATGCTCTTACAAGACCGCCATCTTTACCATTAGTGGCTATTTAAATTTTTACAATTTTTATTATCCATTAAAAATATTTCAAGTCAATTTTAAATATCACAACGTAATGTGTAGATCGTTGTAACAAATATTTATGGGAATAAATAAAGTCAAAGCTTTGTTATATATGAAAAACAATCGTACGTTGGCACATTCATCAGGCATTGAATCAATTTTTTTAATACATATTTATAAGTATTTATCATAAATGTATGAAGTGTCACGGACGTATTTCGTATGCTAATGAAAATATGTTAATAGCATATGCCTGTCTGTACGAGCGCGATTCTTCTTTAAAACTAGACGCGATGTTAAAGAACCATACATTTAAGATACCTCTAGAAAGTCTGGAATCTTAGTGTTAAACATTTGTCCATCTTGTTCAGGGGAAGATTTTTATAACGTGATTCTTACTCACTTTATATGACTGTTATATTAAAGTTCGTCATAAATATATATATATGAATCATAACTTTTTAGACATCCGTCGACATATTTAAGTTTTCACGTAATATAACTACAACTGATAATTTATATCTATGAACCGTCCGTTTCTTTATACGTGTTATACGTCCATCTTTTCGGTGTAGACATGTATATAGCGACGGCTGGCAAGCCGTGAAAAATTGGCAACTGAGTACGTTAGGTTAGAACTCTTAAATGGAAAAAGTATTTATGTATATGAAGAAGTGCTGCAATTGGAGAATCGTTACGTTATTTATCTCTTCTTTTAAGAAGAAGATTTGTTCTGGATAATTCTATTTCCTTTATAGAAGGACAACGTAGACTTATATAATGCAACGAGGGGGAATAATTTTTTGCTTATTATAAAACACAAGAAGATGTGGAAACGAAAGTTCTTCACATTCTATTACACGTTATTGATATTCGTGAAAATCATAAACAGACATTATTGTTGGCTCCTTCGAATCATTTTCTATGTTTTGAGAAGTTTGTCAAAGAAGCGCGCAAAAGTAAACATTGGCGGTTTATTAATCAAGTTACAAATGCGATAAGAAACGAAAAACAAAACTTGTCACGAAACGCTCGAGTACATTTGGTTTTTACAATCGAATATACAGTTTTTCTTAGGAAATGGGCCATAGTTGTCTGCTTTCACGAGGCAACTACGAAATATGTTATTTCGCCGTAACGGGATCTCTAAATTTTTAAACATTTACTACTATTTTTCCTTATTTTTAATTATTTAAACAGTATAACAAGAAAAAAAGCATGGGAAACAAGTTTCGACATGAAAAGAAAAACTAGATCAAACCGATTGAATCACGGTACTACTTTTATGCATTGTGCAGGTATATGCAGGATTCTCTACCATTCAAACATGTATTCTACTGAACGGGTTTTCAAGAGGTATCGTATTCATTCTACCACAAACTCAGGTCCACAAATAATCCTAGATATCTGTTACTTACCGTTCAGGGTGTAGTCCCATTCGTTCCTGCCGGCCATCTCGGGGAGATTTATCGGAAATTAAGGTCCGCGAAGTTGAGATCCGAGTATAATTTGCTCCCGCTCGTTTTGTCCACTTACTCGCCCCTTTTTCTAAATCGAACTTTTCAGGTTTGCAGTGGTCGCTGACTACGTCCACACGCAGGGCCGTTCACGAGAATTTATGATAGAAAAGCGCAGCGAACGAATTGTATCGAGTCAACGCGATGCTTCGATTCACAAAGAGAAACAACGAAGTGTTTGAGAAAACGAACGAGAAACGTTTAACTACGTCGACAACCGGACGCGAAGCAAACAGCTGGGTACGAGTTTTTACTGATCCAATAAGGAAATATAAAATAATTGTTGTTAAGACTTCTTATTATGTTTGAAGAATGCTTTCTGACACTGTGCATCCAATGCCTTGAACTGTTTCGGCGGATATAAGACCGGCCGGTTTCACCAGTGGGTTTATAAGCCGCGTGCTCACGTGACCAAGAACGCGCATCCTGTGCGCATGCGTCGGTAAATATTTACACGTGCACTATCCCTACTACATTACTACTGTCCAACAGTGAGCACGTGGTGGTGGCAAAGGATCACACGCGATTCTACTAGACCGAATGGAACTGTGTCCGTAGTTATTCAAGTTTTTTCATGGCTTCCAAACGACTAATTTTAAAAACTTCGTTTATTGGGAGGACTGTATATTTTGGGGGATGTTGCATACTATATGCATACCACTTTCTGGAAGATAAGCTATAAAGACTTCGCAATTTGCGGAATAATAAACATTATAATATTTTCTTTGAACGTTCTCCAGGAATTTTGTTATTTAGTTCTTCATGAAGTGAGTAAAATATTTTTGTATCTGTTAGCACTGATAGGTAGCGCCAAATTTAAACAGATAACTGAAAATATTTTATTTTAAATTTTAATACTACTGTCACAGTCAATTAATATCTACTTTAGATTCGAAAAATGCGACGTCATTGCTCGGATGATATTCTTCTAACTGTATTTCTTCTGCAAACCAAATGCTCTAAAGAATAACACAGGAATGCCATTTTTCAGATATACGTAGTTGGCGATCGTGTAAAATAAACTTGAATCGTGTCGTATTTTTACGTGATAAAGGGGTGAATAAAAAACAAATCATTATCATTGTATTTGAACTTTTTAATCGTATTCATCGTGTGATAAAGGGGATGGTTCACTTGGGATGCGAATAAAAAAGAAATCATTATCATTACATTTGAACTTTTCAATCGCATCCGTCGCTCTCCACGAGCAATGTTCTTACATACTTTCTGAAAATAACGTTAAAATGGCCATTGCAATTTTATGTTCCTTATCGCAAATATTTTGCATGACTGCATTTATAAAGATATTTCAAAAGTCATGGATCATAATTCGATAATTCGATAAGAATATCAATAATCGAGGAATTATGCATTTGAAGTATCAGTGACGTAACTAAATTTTCGCTGATCTTTCCAATCAGTCAGTATACGCTTGCTATTCCTGGCACGTTAATAATTCTAACTACTATAAATATTTCAGGGTCTAATTCTTAACTCAAACGTCGTTTTCGCATCATTTAAAGGTACGTTATTTTTGGTCTGATTTTTCTGCGTATTTACGAAAATTCTCATGTTATTTTTGAAAAGAGTATCGAGTATCTTGAGGATGACGCAAAGCCATCTTTTTCGTTTGGTTGCGTATCGGCAATATCCTTTTAGTTTTTATCTTGGCGAACTTACGTAAGACCAACACTTTACGATGCATCAGACGTTTTATAAGTGTAGCATCCTTAAAACAATGAAACAGCTGCATGATGAAACTATTGCGCGTTATGCAAACAATTGTTCATGCATTTCGCCTGCGGAGTAAGTGGATATTATTTAGACGACAAAAACATGCCAAGAATTCAAATAAAATTGACAAATACATAAAAAAATATAAAAGAATATGTGAAAGGAAACGGTCTCCAAAATTTTCCATTCCATCAGTTGCCACTGTAGTTGACCAGACAGCCATAAATAGCGTAATTCAATGTAGATGAAATTGTCATAGGTTCAAGTTATCAATAAGATTAAGAATATTCAACGATAACGGAGAAAATTAGCGATTAATATGATAACCCTCAATCTATGTCGTGCAGAAATCGACTCTTTGATAACAACATAGTTACTGTCATTGGTCACGATGTCTTTACATGATCTTTCGTTCAGCATGTCCCCTTTTGTGTGAAACAGTTATGGACCGCTGACTTCTTTTAGTGCATATCGATAAAAACAAATGCATAGGATTCTTTTATATGTATATAGTATCCTTAAGATGAGTTTAGCAAAGTCTTGCTAATGAAGAATGACGGATGATTGAATATAATTGTAAAAACAACACGAGTCATATGTGCTGAGGAAAGACAACATTGTTCGAGTTTGCGTTACGTCATACGTTGAGCGTTGACAGGATCTCTTTGCACGTATTACTTATTTATTTAAGCTTCAAGTAAAGTGCCTTGCGGTAATGGCTCTGCGTGTATGTATGAGCTTGCTCAGTTCTCAGGCGGTCTCATAGTAAATTCGATTATAATTTAGAAAGAAACTCTTTGTTTATAGTTAAGAATTTAGAAGGATTTTTTTTCGCAAATTTCCAAATATCGTGCCAAATATCGGTATCAATTTAATCAGGTACACTAAAAGAGGTATATGGCAGATATTAAATATCTTAGAACTGAATCATCTTTTTATTAATTGGACTATGATTCATGAATAACGTCAAAAAGATCTTTGACATGATGATAAAATAGCCCCTGCGGCAGTAGAATTCTTTGTAAATAGAATTTCATAACTTTTTTCCGATTTGGAATAGCGTACTTACCTTTCCGTTCATTATTAATATGCTGTTTGCAGAGGGATTGCTGCGTCGAGCGTGCCATAATAAAGTAACGTCAAGTATTATCCGGGATACTTGTCCATGTCTAACCTTAAATCAGGTACTTCAAAAGAGATAACTTATTATTCTCGTGAAGTAAGAAACCGCAGAGAGAAATGAACGATTCCCACAATTCAGTTTCTTTGAAAATTTATTCTCGTGGTAGTTGCAGACGAGAGAACATAGGAAATTTTATCTGTTTGTCTACACGATGACAAATAGGCATATGGCAAAGGATGACGTGCGGCGCTTCATCGAAAGGAAAGTAGTAATTTTAAAAATGGAGAATTATGACAAGTGAATTGAATTCGATCATTTCCAGAAATGCTGAATAGATAAGACTGAACAGAATTATCCGTGCTTTGTTGAATTGTCACAAGGGAAAGAAAAATGGCGTAACGATAAATATACGGATCTTTGGAAAGTTCATTATTCTTACTGTGGGATCTTGTTGTCTTTTGGTCACGAGTAGTTTTTGAGGAAGCTCGTAAATATCTGCTTTTGTTATTTGCATGATAGACGTCACACGTAACACATTTCTGTTTGCCTCTCGCTAATGAAAAAATTGTTTAACGAGTACTTTTTACGCTCGATAAGACAGCAGACTCGTTTACGTATTTGATTTAACTCACGTCGAGAACATTTGTTGACTTATTTACTCATCTCTCTCAAAATCTTTCGTTACGTTATATTGTTACAAATTTTAGCAAAACTCTAACGTGAACCGTTCGTGCAACTTGTTCAACACTTAAACAAGTTGCATGTGTTTCGTTAGATCATACGCTCCATTCGTAACACGTAATGCTTAAAAGGTTTATACACTTATCGAGGATGATAAACGATGACATCTGTGAAAAGTATTAAAAGGATTTTGAAAGTATCGATATTCGTCTTACTTTTTAGTTTAATGGTGAATTAGAAAAGACTGTATTCACTCGTCATAAACATTGTTATGGATACATGGGCGCCTTATGTAATCTTAAAGGTAATACATTTATTCTACGTGAAATTACGAGCATAGTGAGCCAAGGGAAAAATATAATAGGAAAATACGTAATAGAAGAGATGTTAGAAAATTACGCAAATGCAGAACAACTTACCTTATTTTGTCATTACTTACAAAATTTACCTTATTTCGCGATACAGAAAAGTCCAATTTGTGTTGTCTTGTCCGAATTGATCTTGTGGCAAGATTGAACTAGGATGAATAATTATAATATTGTCACTCGGCTTTTCAGGGATTTTTGGAAGTTTGCAGAAAGTATCGTATGAGGTAAATAATCACGAGCAACGCACGCGTAGCTGATAGAAATTTAGAACCAGGATGATAAAGATAATGATAAAACTGTAATATTCTTTTCGAAATGTGTACATATATACTAGAACTTTTTGGTTCTACACCCGTGCTCTGAATTGTTATTTGTTGTTTACTCTTATCTATTTACAAGTGACGTATTATATGGATATGTATGCTGCAGCACAAAAAAAAACAGTAGTTCGCATAATTTTATCAAACATCAATACAAGCAGATCAGAGATGGTTAGATAGATTGTTAACGCACATCTGATTAGATTATCCAAAGATATCACGTGTCAAACGTCCACACGATTACTTTTTCATCGAAATTTAATGATTAACGACTGTCCTAAAGATTGACTTATGTATCTGTCAGGATAAAATAACAGCATAAGTAAACAACACTATCATTATCGGGTTGGATGGAGTTTCCGACGCAAAAGAAAAGTTTACCCTAAAATGACTTTATTCATTTTAAACTTTACACGTGTTGAATATATACTTGTCAGATCTATCTGCATATGTATATTATTATTATTTCAATATTCTTCCATATATTACTGACGATATTATCATTGTATGGTCGCAAAACTATCGCGAGGCTCCCATTTAAAATCACTCGTTCGATTCGTCGTGAGTCGAAACATTTTCTTTTTTTTTTGCTTTTGTTTCTTAATACTCCCTTTATCGAATTTCAATTGGGCGCCTCGACGCTCGATACAAAAGACAAAACTGCACCTACTTTCACAAGTACCGATGAATACGTTTATATATTATTAACGAAGCGTTATGACGGATAAAAATAATCTTAAAAATTCCAGACGATATTAGGTATATGTATAAAACATTCATTGCGCGACATTATTCTTCGTGGAACTTTTTTTTTTCTCTGATGTGCGCATCGCATTTGCCTCTTCATTCTCTTGCGTCTTTGCAAGAATCGAACAGACACACGCGATACAAGTACGAAACGTCGCGATCACAATTATTTTTTTACAATTACAAAATGACCCCCCCCCTTCCCCACTCCTGCCCGCCCTTAATCTTTCACCCTCCTATTATTCAACCATCCGAAAGTCAGTGTACTTAGACTTCTCTCAGTTTCCGAGGTCTCCTCGAAAAATTGGGCGAAAATTATGTTTTACCCCCTGTATTCTTATTCTTTGTTGTTTCTGCCCATCTTATTATAAATATCGTACACGCCTATGATACACAATATCTGTTTTACAAAATACGATGTAGCGTTTGATGGATATGCATAGAACGATGATATGAGGAAAGCATGATATGAATTGTTTTTGTTTATCGCAGATTACATAGAAAAGGGTTGTACGATGTATTAAGAAAGAACGCAGAACCAATTATAAGGTTAGTTAAAAATTTTCGTCAAACAAATTACTCAACGAATTATATGAAGTTTAAAATATTTCGAATACCGGATAAATGACTCGATATCATTTCTTTCCTGCGACCAAGAAAATCCGGTAAATTAGCTGCCGAAATCGGTATACGCTACACTTCCTTCCTTCTCTCTTTCTTTTGTTTTCTTTTGCTACGAGCTCTTGCGTAAACAAGAATGCGTATCAAATGCGCTAGTCCGTATTATAAATTATTTAATCGAGTCTGTAAGTACAGGACTTGTAAGATCGGCAGTAGGTTGATAGAAACAGATAGTCTACAACGACATTCTCGATACCTATCGACACAACAGCATACCCATTTGAGATCCGACGCTTATCAAAATGTATAGACACAACAGTATAAAAAAAAATGTATCACGTGGCCAATTAAAAAAACTTCATCTCTGCGATAAACAAGATGCGACATGACAAGGGCTCGGTTATCATATTAAAAAGATGTGCTTAAGTCCTACGTTATAAAGAAACGAATGAATAAGTAATACGTTATTGTAGTTTAATTAATTACTCCTTGCTAGCATATCAAACATCCGCTTGTCATTTTACATACAATTATTATCATCATTAGCATCATTCACACGAGTCACACGAGTGATCTTAAAATTTGCAGAAACCCGTCACGGCCCACTGACGGATAGCATGACGGGTACCTTCAAATTAGAGTCACGAGAGAGGAGTTTTTTTTTTATTCGTTTCACCTATTTCCTTTCAAAAATATCGGATTGACAAAAACTGTTGCGCAAACATACGTCGCGTGACCCGTAGTTTTCGGTCGGATTGACGCGATTAATATTTTTTTTTTTCGCTACTCACTTATTATTTAATTGTCGTATAGTAACATAGCGGGCTAAAAAAGTTAAAAAATTGTTACGAGATAATGAGGCGTCTTCCATTCGAAGGATACGGGCCACGTAATAACGTTAGATCAGTGTTTTCACCATTTTATCAATTTTTTTTTTTCATTTAATATTACATATTTTTGGCTTGGTAACTATATAAAAATCTAAATTAAATAGTTCATCGTCTTCGTGTAAGAGTATGTGGTTAGTACTTGTATCAGGGTTAAAACTCTCAACGCTGATTTAAACGTGATACAATCGAATACGAATATGTATGTACGTCCCTTTTAAGTTCGGCGTTAAAAAAAAAAGTTATTCAAAGATACAAAAGTCAGGATTGGTCGTTGGACATCGCAAAGAACGTGTTCGAGCAGTGTTTGTGCGCGACAAAGGAATTGAAGAAATATGTCTGGCGGCTTCGTTGCCATGACGATGGCATTGCCATTTCGAGCAATCAGAGAAAAGCAAAAAAGAATAAGATGAAAAAACGATATAACGAAGGAAACCGCAAGTACCGACGTCGGTATCGCAATATCGTTTAAGTGACGTCGCTTTTCTTGTGTCATTTTTTAAAAACATCTACTAGATGAAGGTCTATCGAACGATGAACGGCTAATATACGTGTTTATAAAGGGTGTCCCAAAATTTACGCAAGATTTGAATTTTGCGCCATTTCTCCGGTAAAGTGTTATCAACGAAAAAAAAATGATAGCGTGACACCTGACAGCTCAAGGTTATTAAAAATGGAGCTCTACACGAATGAACAACACGTTTTTCATTGTTAAGCAATATTTAAAAAAAAAATGAAGGTTTGGCAGCTACAGTAATTTCTCGTTTTGGTGATCAGAATTGGCCGCCCAGATCATGCAATTTAACGCCGTTGAACTTTTTTCTTTGGGGTTTTTTCAAGTCTAAGGTTTATGCCAGCAAGCCCACGACCACCTATGCCTTGAAGAAGTAAATTGAGCGCTGTATTAACGAAATTCAGTCACATTTATGCCAAACGGTCATGGCAAATTTTAACAAAAGAGTGCGTTGTGTCAGCAAAGCCGTGGAGGGCATTTACCTGATATGCTATTCCATACATAACTCTATACTGTATACTTTATGAATCAATAAAAAATTTACAATTTTTAATTATAAACCTGTTTTTTTTTTAAATTACTTCTTGCGTCAATTTTGGGACACCCTTTATATTATTCATTTTATTTCCTCTTCAAATTCAATTCTGCATTGCTTGCAGCGCCAATGGAAGCATTTGCTGGTTCACTCTGCAGCAACATTACATCAAATGGTATGATTAAGTCACTTTTATCTTTGACAACAAACATTTTTAAGTTTCGCTACTCGTACGTCTTCTACATCAGCTACGATATTCGAACAGGTTAGTCTATTAATTATTGTGAAATCAATATCGACAGGATATTGGAACGAACGTAAGGCTCGTCACATCACTTAAAAAAGACCTGTTCGATTCCGTACGATCACACTACTTCTTTATGATTTTTATTTCTCCCTCTCTCTCTTCCTTAATTTCATTGTCCTCGTAAATCATTTCTGGCAGTGTTTTACGTAATAGGTACGTTGTATAATAGAGTAACAAAGATTTTTTTTTGAGTTCTCGTTGCTTGAAGGCTGCATTGCCGTTATTACCACGAAACGTAGGTATTCGCAAATGTATTATTCATAATATAAGTATGCATACTGTCCTGGATAATTCACAATTCGTTATATTCTTATTGCTTAATAAATGGCACTGATTTCATCAATATCGTGTATGAGGATGTGCGAATGCGCGGGTGAACGTTTCGACTGTCATATCCACGGCATTTCTTGTGGCGGAAAAAAAATCTTTTCACTGCCCTTCATCGTCCAACGGTCTCACCTTTCTAATTCAATTAGAGTACTTGCTGCTGTTTCGAGTCTGCCCTAGTCTAGAGTGGAATTCGTTACGAAAGGCAACGCGTGATTTGTATTCCATATCCGTTACTGTAAAATCGTAAACGAAGTCAAAACAGTGAGTAAAAAAAATCTTTCATGAAAGGTCGATGGTACCGTTTTACTTAGAAACGTTAAGCAATCGTTTCGTTGTGTCCTTGATCGACGTATATCAAACTATAGTGTAATAAACAGTGCATCTACACAGTCTCCAAATGTCGATCGAGATGAACATGAAAAATAAGTAAGAGAGATACAAAAAAAAAAGAAACCATCGATCTTTCATTATTCTGAAGAAATCGTCGAAAGTAAACTTTATCGACTGCTATAAATGTTATCGGCCGCGTAGCTGTCATTTTGGCCGTTTATCTGATTAATCTTCTGATAATTATTTTGGTTTTGCATGTGTGTTGGGGAATCTCCGAGCATTGCTAGCATGTACTTGCGAGTTGGTGAGTGTACTGTGCTTTGTTAGGGGGGCACGTACGGTGGTGGTTTTCTGTATGTAGGAGTTGGTTTTGGTCGATTCTGACGATTGTTATCTCGATTCGTGGCGAATGGTGGTGGTGGTTGATAAGGTTCTTCTGAATTTTCCTTCTGAAGCATAGGAACGTCTGCACCATCCTCACTCTTCTGGTACTCAGGCGGTGGAAGTGGCGGCTTTTCCTCTTTCAGAATTACCGGCGACTTGTTACCTGCATTATAACGCAAATACATGTACTATTAACTATCTGAAACTCGTATATTCTAAGAGGACAAAAAATCTACTACAATTACCTGGATCTGGTTTCTCATCGAGCTCATCTTGGAATATTACTGGTATTCCCTTGTTTCTGAAGCTCTGCCGCTCATCATCTTGCTCGCTGACACTCATTTTTCCACTTCGTCTTCGACGATAAAGGACGCATGCAATGATTCCGGCAAGGATCAACATGGCGGCGATAATAATTGCAGGAAGGACAAAGGTGATCAGGTAATCATCGTGCGATGCTCCCACGGAAGTGGAATCATCAACAGGTGGCACATAGCTGTCCGGTGAGTGAATACCGGTCAATTCACCAAGACAAATTCCCATGGGTGTGAGGGTAACTTGTCTCACAGGGAATTCGGGACCCATCACTTCTTCTACTCTATCCGTGAACGTTTTATCATCCTTTACAAGGACTTCGCGTAACCTGATGATTTCCTCGTTGGGGCAAATCGACGTGGGTAAACTTATATTGTGCCATGTGACAATGGTGCTACCTTTGTTGATGCTGTCCAAGGCAATAGAATTTGTGTCCTTGTCTTGGAAGAGGTCACGCAATTTTTCCATAAAGTTGCGTTTCTGCAAGGCCGATTGTGCGAAACTTTCGAAGGGAATTTCTAAAGTCATTAGAAATTCCACGTTGTGTGGAATAACTGGGGGAGGATGCACAACCACGACGAGACTGTCGGTAGCGCTTTCACCTAAAAGAGTAAATAAGTTTTAAGAATCAATTGTTTACAGATACATTTCTATAATCATGTTCATGATAAATGATACTAACCGCCCTTATCTCTAACCGTCAGTTGGTATTCCTTACGTCCAATATCGTCATGTAGCGGTACACCATAGAATTCTTGATTTTTACTGTCGAACTGTAACCAGTCATTTTGGGGTATGGGTGTCCTGTCAATAGTTAACAGTGACATTTTCATATTGCGCGTTGATCCATCCTCATAATCAAAGAATGTATCCTGAAAGTAAAATAGTACTGATAATCATAATCAATATAGATATAACATTCCTTTAAACAACGTTTCTAATAAATTTTCAAATAATTGTAAATAATGTCTTTTTAACTTATCCAGAGGAACTCGAAAAAAGTGTAATCGAATGGGATACTTTACAGAGCACTCAAAGAAGCTTACATCTGGTACTGTGACTATGAGCAGCTGTCCAACAGTTGCGTTGATGTGGTCCACGTGGTTTCTCAGTATAGGAGGATAGTTCTTCTTGGGTTCCTGTGTAGGAACCTTTGGTGGTTCTGGGAATTTCCTCTCCTCGCATTGCCCTATGCCTTGATAAACGACTCGCTTAACTCTGATTGTCGGTGCTAGGATTTCTCTTAGCATAACGCTGGGATCGCCATCCTCATTAGCAACGAGGACCTAGAAAAGCGGTACCATGTTATTCATCAAATAATGTTCATAAAAATTCATCATGCATTTTCATCAAGTAAACTCTTATCTCAGAATATTTACTCACGTGCAATAATTTATCAATTTGTTCCTTGGGGCACGCACTGCTTCTGGGAAGACTATCATTGGTCCAAGTGAAGATTGCCTGATCTTGTTGCATCTCGATAGAACGAACTGTTATCTGACTTGTATCAGAGTCTCCGTATAATTCGGCAAGGCGACGGATGACCTGTAGTAATGTACAACGACAATATGTAATACAGTTTGTCTTTACGTGTAACTATAGATACATGATACGCTTATAGCATATTGTACGTCATAGTCTGTGCAAAGTACCTGAAGCTCCCAATCGACATTGGTAGGATATTCGCTACGTTTCTCGAATCTCAGATAAATACTGAACTCGTGATTCACAGTGCGACTGAGTTTGTGCTGTTGTACGTGAATATCTAGCCTGTCAGATACAGTAAGACCTTCACTGTCGGCAGCTACCAATTCATAATCCCAGGTTGAAATGTCATTCTCGAGAGGCCTATAAGAGAATACATACAACACATCTTGGCTTTACTGTATAATACTTATCATTCTTATTCAGATGAGTAGATTTAGGATTTGACATAATTTAAAAAACCGTGAGGCCACGTTTTAATAAAACAAAAACAAAAAGTGAAATCATTTTACTTACAATCCATAAACCTCTTGAGTATGGCGATTAAATTGTAACCAATGGGTAGGTTTCAATGGATTTCCTTGGAAATAAAGGCTCAAATTGAGTTTCCTAGTGTCGCCATCTTCGAGATCACTGAATGTATCCTCAGGAATAATATAGCTAAGCGGCTTGCCAGCAGTAATTGGTATCTTCTTCAGTCTTCTGTCTTGCCTAGGTGGGAAATTGTGAACGCCATATTCGATCTTCTCTGTAGCAACAGGAGCAAAGGTATTCGGCCGCATAGTAGTAGTCATTTTGGTAATCGTAACCGTCTGTTTTGGCAGTTCAGTAGTAGTGTATTGGACCATTCCTGACTGACGTGTGATAGAAGAAGAAGTTGTAGTTGTAAGATTGGGTGCTAGAGTAGTTATAACAGTAGTCGTCACAGGAATAGTCGTTTTAGATTCCACGGTAGGCATCGTAGGTTGTTCGGTTGTCTAAAGAGAAGAGATGAATAATTAAAATATAAATCAGTAATAGCGTCAACATTTCACTTGCAAGGAAAAAGATAAACTTATTAAATAAGTCGATAAGAGATCAAGGTCCGCGTGTGAAACCATTCTCACTATTGATGAATCAATAGTTGATGAATGTTCATGGTAAACGCTAATTCAATACCCAGTACCTCAAATATCACTGACAATGACTTCGCCATTGAGAGAAAGCAAAAGTGCCGCAAATTCGACAGGCAATCAACGTCGAATTGCGACGAAAAGCAGAACGCACAATTATTATACAAATGAGAGTGATAAGCGTGAAGCGTTTAAGCATTACCTCTTCGTTCGTGACACTTAGAATAACCGTAGTTGAATTCATTTCAGGCCTCTCCGTATCTGGAGCAAATGCGACAGTTGTACTTGGTGGCATGGTTGTTACCGTGGATGATGCAGTGGTTGTATGTTTTGGTGGAGTTGTAGGTACGACAGTCTCAAATTCAAAGTAAATTCGTTTTGTTTTCTCTGTGGGTTCATCGGTGCCTTCCGTTTTTGAAGGTTCAGTTACTGGCAGCATGGTTGTAGGTTTCGTTGTTGGTATTGTGGTTATTAGAACAGTTGTTGCTGGAGTTACGGTTGTTCCTGCGCTCGTGTTAGTACCAATGATCGTTGTCGATGGTTTCTCTTGAGTCGATGTTATTGGAAGTGTCAGGAGGGTGGTTGTTGTTGTTTTTATTGTTGTTGGAGGTAACGATGGCGATGGTGACAGTGGCGATGTTGTTGTCGGTTGCATGGTTGTCTGCGAAATTGTTAGTAGATGCGATGTATGGCAACAAAGACATTGTTAGTTACGGTTTAAGGGAGCGAAAATAGCGAATGATGTGGCCTAAACATCTTTTCTTTTAGCTTCCCGAAGACCTTGATAAAGGCCATAGTCTTTTTGAATTTCAATATTCTAACTAATCAGACACGGATCGTTTTATTCAATGCACAAGAAAGCAACATGTAACTCATAGGACAAATGCCATTGCGACATTACGATGGTACGTATAAGGATTAATGATCAAGGACGATCCGTGTAGGAGGCCGTAGCGTAGGCGTTCGGTATCTAGGTTGTATCATCATAGAGAGGCAGCAGAAAGGAATTTTTGAAAGCACGATGCTCCTCTCAAGCGTTCAAGTACCAATGAAGAAATTGAAGAAAGCAAATAATAAATAGAAGCCAATGAAAGATATATCTTGCCGAATAAATTTTTGTAGCCAATTGTAAAAACCAAAGATAGTAATATGGAATAATCACTTACCGTCAGGTTCGTTGTAATTGGTACAGAATTCTGACTACCTCCAATAACTCTTGGAACAATTTCTTGCTCATCGATTTCCTCGACCTACGTGACATTTGAGAGTACAAAATATAATATTTATCAGGGATTTAGATAATATAATTAAAGGGAAACTAATTTTTGCCAGTAGCAAATTACCTTCCAGTCTATAGTCTCTTCACCATGATGATGTCTATGCGGATGCTCTGATCCTGACTCTACATGTTCGCTTGCTCCAAAAGTATGTGATGTCTCCAGAGGAAGCTCAGTAATCGGTTCGTTTTCGTCATCGTCTTCTCCTTGACCTTCTTCATAGTCTTCGTAATCGTCGTATCCTTCGTAGTCATCGGCATTGCCATAATCCCCAGAACCGATATCTCTACGATTTCTCAAAAGAGAACTCGAGTCAGTTTTAATATGCCAGAGGAGAACAGGAAGCTGAAGAACCTCAGCTAGGGTACCGTCTCTTGCTTGTCCTCGTAGCAGTTTCACCAGATCAGCCTGATGATGCCACAAGTGACCGTCGCAACCCACCTACGATGATAAAACGTGCCATCAGTGTGAAGTACATATGCTCAGTCATCAGAGTGAAGTATAAACCTATGCAGTAGCTAAAAGATTTCAAAGTGCTCTCGGCTATGTGAAAAACAAATATAGACATCTTAAATCCCATATCCGATAGTCATAGAGAATCTAACACACGTCGTTCAACATATGGATAGTACCTGAGGAGCCTCTACTTTTATTTGAATCTATAGGATAATGTCCATTCACTCTAGGATGGAATATACGTATAAAATAGAAGATAAAGGGAGGGCCTAAGCTTCAAAATTAAATTGCCTGGCTTTACATAGAAAGTCTCTTTGAATAGAGTAAATCACGACTGTCGACCTCAAAATGCATCTTCCTTCCTTGCGTTACAGTTTGGACGAACTTTGCATAGGAATTCTGTGCATCCCATCGTGCACAGAATGTGACTGCCTTATCCAGACTGAAACGATGCTATCAAATTGACAAACTATGAATATGCACCAATAACTAACGACATAATGCCATTTATTAGTGTATGGAATGATTGGTTACAAAGATTCATTGCAGTAACGAAATACCGTTGTTACGCGTAGCAAGAAGCTGAACAACTACGTTTACGTGCGACTGGAACGAGATTCTATTAAATGATTTTTAATAGCACTTGATCAGTCCATTCGGGATAATTTGTTTAGAGTCGAGAAACAAGAAGCTTTCGGAAAATTAATTGAAAGCTGGTCCTGCGAGGAATATACACTTGGCAACAGCCTTATTGAAAAGTCCTTAACGTACTTTTTTATTGTTAGAAACTCTCCCGAATAGATATCATAGAAATCACTCTGATACATACATTTTATAAGATTATAAAATTTCATTTGTTATCATCTAACTTACCTGCCATTGGACGATCGAGGTGTGTTTGCTCCTGCGATGCTTGACATTTCCTGGACCGGCAAGGATAACCGCGGAATCAGCAGTGCCTGGATTGTCCTTGGTACCATGCGGATGAATAGAAAAGGCACTCTGTGAAGAAATACAATTTAGTATAACACGCCGTACAAAGAAGAACATGCCATTAGTGGAAGGAAAATACATTTCTCTCTTTATCACGATTCTAGATCGATCTTGAGGCAGATTCAAAGGAAATCAAATCAGGCTTCGCGCAACGATAGAAAGGCTCTCGTTTTTCTGAGGTTGAGAGGATTGACGGATTTAGATATATCTTTGTGTGGGGATTGAAGTATCGCGATACTAAAAATTGAAAGATATCCCAACGTCGACAAACTCTCTATTTATTACGAACGGCGGCGTACATTATGCGTTCCACGGTTTATTTCTCATGTATGCCATGATAACATTCTCCTTGGAAAGGATCCTTGCGAGGCGAACCACCACAGCAGGTGTAGAATGTATTTTTTTTCAGTCAAAGGCTTATCTGGTTTATGTAAATTCACCTAATTGCCAGCCTTAAAAGTAATGCATTTATCTTTATTGGTCAGCTTGCAAAATATATACGAAAATCATGCAGAGGCCTGGACCCTCATTAACTTGACTCTCTTTACGACTGACGATTTCCCATTACAGTAAAATAAACGTACCGTGTGCAATCCGAGAAATCCGGCGAGATTCTCAATGGCATTGACCTTTACCAAAGGCTTCAGGCTGTCGTATCTTGCATCCAGTAAGATGGTCAGGATCGTTTGATCCTCGCCCTCGTTACAGTGTGTCTGAAAGAAAGAAAAAAAAAAGCTTCATAAGACTCTGGTACCCATAATTTTTGGGATCAAACGTTAATCCAAAGATTTTAGGTAACGATAATGCACCGAACGATTTCACGGTAGAATTCAAAGGTATTTTATATCACTTCATCGCTTCAAAAGATTCTATTAAGTGACATTAATATATTCGAGATGATGTGATCCCTAGAGAATTGGGGTTATGCAACTACGCTTCGTTGGATATCAGTAGGACACTGTGCCTAGGAGCCGACGTATACACGCAACAATATCAATTGGCATCAATCAGCAACTGTCTACGAAGCTAATTTCTTTATGAGATTTAAATGCGACAACACGACGCTAAACTAAAGCTTAAGTAGATGGATGTACGCTGGAGTGATCGTGCGAAACCGCTGGCAACAGCAATACTCTACAAGTCTCTGACGGAGACTACAAGTCTCTGACGTAGGAAAAGATGTTAAGTAGGGATTGAGACTCACCTTCCCATCTTTGTGCGTAAGCTGGTCGTGGTTCTCAGGGATGACTTGTATCATGAAGCCATCCTTAGCCACATCGCCATGCTTGCCGTAGGCCTTGACGTTCACATAGTGCTGTCCCATGTCCTTTGTCGATGGAACGCCTAGGAACGTAGATGCCGCCTGGTCCCAGTACAGCCAGTTTGGCAAAGGTTTACCGAGGCCACCATGTGCCTATCGAAAAATAGAGATAGAATAAAGATGAACAATATCTAACAGCATCCATCTGTTCGTATCATCCTACTTGATATAACCAATGCAAAGTGGAAGACACACAAGAGTCGAGTCTATTGCCTGTTATAAATTCAATGGTTCCTCCTGAAGAACGGAGACAGGACATTGTTTCCAAGATAAAGATAAGTAAACGTCGATTGAGAATTCCTAGTAAATATCCCAGAGGAATAGCGAGAAGCGAATAGCTTGGCTTTCATCCAGGAATCGACTGGGGTAACTCACCTCGTAATGATCCACGTTTCCGCTGAAGGCCTGTCGCGGGATCTTCATTTTGAAAACGTGTCCAGCCGTCACGATCGCGATATGAGGTACGCCCCAGAGTCTCTCGACGCGGTGCTTCTTGGAGTCGTGGTTCCTTGGATGATCCTCGCGATGATCGTGATGAACTTCGCGCGAACGAACGGTGGATGAGAATGATTCCTCGCCCACGTCGTCGAAGACGAGATCATCTTCTTGTAGGGTGAAGCCGAAGGTAAGGGATAAAAGGAGGAGGGAGGAAATCACTAGGATGAGAGGTTTCATTTTTCGGGATTTTTTTTTATTTGCCCTTTATCATACCATGCTTGTACACCTGTGAACATTAGAGCAAATTTCCAGATATTAGTTTTATCGTTTCATTCGTATAAGTCATACGGATGTTAGTTCATAGGGTATTTTGAGACATGATTACACAAGGGTGTTGATGTTCATTGGCACTTTTATACTTGGTGACAAAGTCTTTTCAGTAACAAAAGGAATGGACTGAATGTTTCGAATGAGAGTCAATGATAGCCAATAAACCCCCCAGTGCGCTTTTATTTCCTTTTATTGGCCGTATCGTATCAATACTGTTCCATTAGTCTGCGCGATCGAGCAACCATGTTTTCACGGATACGACGACGACGTAGGCGCATCTAGTATCCACTAAACATTTCCAGCTGTTTCGGTAGCTGGAGGAATTTTAGAAGTCATCAAATATCCATGATCGCACATAAGGCGTGAATAAACGGACCGAGATCAATTTCAATGAATCAACCAGAGAAAAAGATTCAAGGCCGAACTTGGTCTAATCACTTAGGAGGCTATCCAAAAAGTGGCCGGAGAAGGAGGGTTAAGGAATGAAAATGGAAAGGAGAAAAAGAAGAATCAAATAGATTTAATAAAGACAAATCGCTTTGCGGTACCCTTCCGTCTTTTTCCCATTTGTTAAACCTCAGAAATAAATAAATCAGCTGCCGCTCAGTCTCAGGTTTCAGGTTCTTCGTGTAATCGACGATCATCAAGGATTTCATAGGTGTCTCTGAGATCGATAAAAATCCAACCTTTTAAATTCACGAGGATACCGACGACGCTCCCTTCATTGAAACCACGACGGACGTACTCGGCATTAATATAAAGATCGATCGTGTTTTTCTTGATTCTGGAAACCTGAATTGCAAACTATGATAGCTGTCTGAAATATACAGTAAGAATTACTAGACTGAGATGCTTAATGGTCCATAAAGGGTATAAAAATAAGGGTTGCTGGGTATATTAAATTGACCATACACTTTCTCGAATTAATATATATAACATTATAGCGATAGACATTCCAAGGGTTTCCTATAATGATTTATATATGATTCGATCGTGTCAAAAATACTGTATAAACAAAAACCTCCTTTACCATGCAAACAAATTATTCATTTTAGAATGATCGCATAAAATATATTTAATTAACGGCATGGAACTGCCGACGCATAGAGTAAAACATGTCACTTGGGTTGAAGGATCGTTCGGCCATGGCTGACAAGACAATTAGAATATGTCAACCCTAGATTCAGCAACGTGCGCATAAGCCATACGAAAAGGGCGGCAGACGTGTTCTAGTTACGTAATTGAATTGTATGCTTTTGGTAGATTAAGCATATTTTACATGGTTAGAATTTTTAAGATTTACGTACTACACTGCATTTAGCAATAACCACTATATTTTCTGTAAGTCGGTCAGTTTGATATATATATATATATATATATATCAAATAACATATATATATATATATATATATATAGACATTTACTGTCTGGATATTTCCACCAAGTTATTCACCGGAAATCGGTTTTCCCTTCGTCGAGCGGCAGCTTAATTAGAAAAGTCCACGGCAAAGGCTAGTCTAATCTATGTATAAATATGTTCTACTCCAGCTCTCGTCTCTAGCTTTACCATATCCTCGTCCTCTTCGTCGTATTTTTTTTTTCTAAAATAGAAACTTTACAATGAATACCCGTAGAATCGTAGTTGAACGTTCCCAGCGAAATCATGGCTGCCGTCAGGAGGTCCCTTTCGTTGAAAACGTCAAATAGGTAACCAACTCAGGATGAAATTCAAATTTCGACGAAATTAACGCGTTGGTGGTTCCGTGACGATAACACTACGGGTGACGGTGTCTCTAGTAGTATTGAAGTGAAGAGTGCTTTCAGGGTTGTTGCGAAGAGACTATCACGTTCCACGGGGTTGAAACGTGTTTGTTTAAACTTGTAACGTGGACCAAGTGTAGCTTTCTGCCGTTTACCGTTACGATAAAAGCGTCGCTGGTAAATTAAAAATGTTATACGGGGACGCAATGACGTAGATTGACCGGCGCCTTGAGGTACACATAAAATGGCTGTTGTATACAAATGAGATAACATGTACATGGAACCTCCAAACGGGACAGGAAACGAGCATACACGTTGTCGAATGAGGTTAAATGAAATGAAAATAATGTAAAGCGACGGGAGTCTGTTATACCTATAGTAGCTGCAGAAAGGGTATACAGGTAGACATATAATACTGTATACGTAAACGCCTATTGTCCGATCAGGCTACGTCGATGCGATCTTCGACTATTATCTTATCGAGTGGTGTGTAATTTTATTATCACAAATTACACGTATTATTGATCGGCCAATGCTACTTATGTCACCTTGGATCAGTGCAGTACGTAATAACGGTACGTACCCACTTAAAAGCAGCAATAATCCAAGCTATTGGCACGTAGGCTGCGCAGTCGAGATTGCACAATGTACATGCATACCAAATGCACGGCATACGATATTGCTCGTCCATTTATTTTCACTAGTTCCATTTAGTGAGTAGGGATAAAGTATAGTTTTCGTGGGAGTTTTCCGGTATTTTTCATACAAGCAACCAAGACCTTAATTCACCAACTGCATTATGCATTGTGCACTTGACGCGAGACCTACAGTCATCTAGTAATTGGAGTGCATCCCGCTCTCGTTTACATCTCCGTAATCATCTACTCGGCTGAACTGACGCGAGCCGAGATCGAGAAAATTGTAGATGTCACGTAATTAATTGAAGTTAGGCAAATGCTACTGAATTATACTGCCAGCCATACCATGCCGAAGTTACATTTGCATGCACGAGGGTTTATTAAGCCAGTTTCGACATTTTCCATTTGGAACTAACGTGCCTGCGCTTATGCTAAGCAAAGGGGTCACCGATCTAAACGTAGAACTTAGTACAATCCTGCTTGGAATTCTGACGGCCACCTACGATATATCCAAGCAGCGCTTATGTTATACTTGAAGCGGACGCGTAGTACCTTGGACTGTATTATTTTCAAGCTGATTCGTTCGACATGGATAAACCTAATGAAACATGCGACTAACATGCCTTTTTTCTCGACTGACGTATCAAAGCACGATTTACATAAAGAGTCCGTTGGCTTGCAGTAGGATTTCATATGGATTTAACCAAAAATACATGTTTCTCTTTAGACACGTTTCCATCGACTAAATCCAGCTGCATAACAGAAGCGATAATTTCGGCAACACCCACGTCGATGGTATAACGACTTCAGTCACGTTTGAAGCATTTAAACGCGACGGAAGTGCCAGTCAAGTAAAATTAGTCCGCGTATATAACCTCGATGGACAATCGTATATCGAGTTTTACTACAGTCTGCTCGCGAACAAAGAGCTGTTTGTATAAACCATACAGACGCGGCACTATACGACTTCGAGTAAAATGACTTACCGTGATGGTTACACAAATTTTTATTTTTACAGCTTCCATCCCAAATGTTTCACTATGAATTATCGAGACATTCCTTTTTTATCGTTGGCATCCTAAATAACGTCAAACTACGCAAGCACAGGTGTTGCCAGCGATTCCCTCGAATTGCGCTCACCCGTAAGAGCAGGTATGACTACAATTAATTGAACAACCAGAGAGCGCTGAACGTTGATACGAAAAATTGGGATACCAGCACCCATGTTTTTTTGTTATTGCTCCAAGCTCGTGTAATTTTGTTATTACTCCGAGCATTGAAGACATCTGAAAAACGTTAATACATTCATAACGATGGTATTTGACATCGGGTACACGTGTCATCGAAAGAGGGTGTCACCATTCATAACAAGATTCTTTATGTAACAACGAATTAATTGAAAGTACCCTTTTTAATAGGGATCGCTCTGACATTACTAATATAATGTTCGTTAATATTCATGACGTATGCCTATAACTGTTACGCTACGAGAACTCATCGACAATTCCTTTTTTTCAAGGCTCGTAAAAATTTCTCGCGGGTTTTAAACGTACGTGGTCCATTAGATAGGAATATCAAGCAGTCTGCGACCCACGACGCTCTTAATAAAAACATCGTGGCTCTTGCTGGCTCTAGTGTTTTGAATTCCATTCGTGTTTTAGCCGCCGGATAAAATGGCATAATAAAAGCCTCCCCAGAATTTCACTGAGTCCTCAAGACGACGATATTTATGAAAAGTGTGTCACGTCGTCGGCATCCAGGATCGATATTTACGATTGTTCCTTTTTGCGTTTCTGTACTTGAAAAGAAGCTCTAATGTCGCTCGGATGCAGGACTCGAATCTTTTGATGATTTATTTTGTTATCAATAAAATGTAAATCACAAGCGTCACGTGAAATCATTTCGATTTTTACCCGATATTTCTCACAACGTGACGCCCTTTGATATTGATCGCGTGCTGCGCACAGGAACACCCTTATCCCGGTATTGTAGGGATTTTGCTGTCCCTTATAGAGAACAGGTCGCTCGCCACATAGGGTTGCTATGTAGATACGATGCGTACTCGCTGAGGAATTGCAATTGTGTGATTATACCGTCGCGTAGCTATATTATTTCCTTATACATAACAGTAATATGACAAATTCTTAAGCTAACAAAAATATACGCAAACAAAGGGTAGCGATATTACCAAAAGTTATGAGACACTGAAAAACAAGCGCACTGACGTCCGTTAGAGTTTCTTATACATAAATGTAGATTGCGCAAATAATCTATTAAATTGTAATATTGACAAAATGCGCTGTGGCCGCGAGTGTTTGAAAAGTTTAAAGAGCCGTCGTGGGACGCGAGAGCTCTGACAGTTTTCAATTTTCATTTGACTTTTATTAAAAGGAAAAACAGCTGGGAGGTAAAAAAGAAAAACATTCTTTCAACCCTTTCGCTACAGCGAAGTTGACTGTGAGTATGTGCTGCTGCTGTACGGGACAGTTGAGCAACGAGTCTACACATTGCTGCAAACAGCGTTACCTTGATACTGATTTTTATATCGCTATTGACGCAATTAACGAGAGCAGTTAGCTTATGGATAACAAGCTATGCTATAATTAACCAATATAGCTACTTTTAGGATACAAGAAACATTCAGTGGTCGGTGACTATAGTCATCTTTAGTAACGAAAGGGGTAAGAGTAAAAGGCCGCCTGGGGGCCAACGAGCTTCCAGACTCGTTTACAGCCACCCTCCAATTTAGCCTGATTTGGTTAACCGGTCAAATTTACGTCGGGTCCTTTCTTCCAAGGAATACAGACAGCAGGGGGTGGCTTCGTGGGGGACGAACGAGTTCATAAACGAAGACTCCACAAATTGAGCAACTTTGAAAAGAGAAATGTGAAAACCTCCCATCCATTATGAGTAATCCAAATATATAGGTATACAGAAACATATGTGTAAAAAGCAGCATCAGAGAACTGTCAACAAACGGATCATACGTCCTGTCACGGCTGCACTATTTATAGTAGCCAGTAATCGCTCGACTCGTTCTCATCAACAATAAACGTTTATTGTTCGTGGCCGGTGAGAGCAATGGAGCACCCGGGGTCAACGTGTCCTATCTGTTTCCAGGGAATCTCCGCTTTATAAGGCCGGCAGAAGGCACAAGAGTTAAAACGTAAAATATAAAAATGACTTACGTTAAGTCAAATTTCGCAAAGCGGGTCAATCGTGTTAAAGTTTCATCTTTCCTCGTTCTTGTAAAATTAGCCTCAATTAGCGTGCGTCGTCTGCAACGAGATCGAGTGGGATAATAATTTAACGTGGAAAAGTCATTAGGCAATCCCGCTGTCGTATGTAAAATACACGTAAGTGCTGGTATTACCTAGACTTTCGGTTAACTATCTCTATGGCTGACGTTTTAATCGTCCTATTCGTGTCTGACAGCGAAGGAGGCAGCACGTAACATCTCGTGTAGCGAAAAGTGGCCATCGTTCCGTCTTTCCTTACTCCTTACAGCTCGGAGCACAGGATACGTACATATACCGCTGCGAATTTCCATCATTCCCTACCATCTTTGATACGTAATACAATATTGAACAAAAAAAAAAAAAGAAACATGAAAATAAGACGAAAAATGTGGAAGTGTGCTGCGAACTCTACAAAAGTTATTCTCTTGGACGAACTTTTTTAACGACCCTCCAGCGTCCTATCCATCATCCGCGTGCGCGCTGTACATAAAGAAGGTTACTTAGTTTACATTCATCCAGATGTTACCACAGCGCTCCGGGAAACTCTTGGAATAGACCAGAAAGTGTTTTCCTAGGGATATATCACAGACGCCATGGTTCTATGTCTACTAGGAACTCACGTTGAGTAAAGGTATATTAGTTTTTTCTTGGCCGATAGATCGTGGGGTACCTATTGGGGAGCATCCTCGTCGATTAACGTGAATCGATCCCCCGAGGATAGAGAAGCTAATGAAATACCACGCCTGAGATTATACGATCCGATGTATATCCTGAGGGCTAATGAATTTCAGAGTATATATTAATCAATAGGAAATATGAAAATTGATAACGCTTTTGTATCGTCTTTATTTCTTTTTTGTATACCGAAGGATCAATACTATACCGAAGGATCAATACAATACTAAAGGTTCAATACAAACAGTAATAAATCTTATTTGAAAAGCCCGCTAGCAACGAGTATTGTTCCCATAACATTAAAATGCTTCAATCTGCTTCTCTACGTTGGTTCTGAATTAGTACGTAATAATGCTCAGTAAAGGTAACATTGGAAAACCGAAAATCAATGCGAACAAGTATACGTAGTTCAAAGTGTATGCTTTGAGGAATTTCACACAGAAGGAAAATCCGCTTTAAATACTTATCAATTCTTATTTTGCATTTCTATGTGTAAACGAACGTTTAGCTTATAGTTAAAGGTTTTATCTATTGTTCTTTTGACGAGCAAGCTCAGACTGCTGGGAGAGCTACTACATGTTGATTATACCGAGGAACAGGAATGGAATTCCTTTTGAAGTATTCTTGATCGAGGAAAAAGTCGGTACAAGATTTCCCCAGGTTGGATGTTGTATTTTTTTGCCTGGTTCTCCTAGCTCGTTTCTCGTCTCACGGTTACAGTGTGGTAAGTTCAAGGTTTCCCTAAACAGCGCGGTCTGTCGTGGTTGTCTTAACGCAGACATTCGGTAGATGATGAAAACACAAAGGGAGACGCACTGAATCAGTAAACAGTAGAAGGAAAGTTCTTGGGGATGAGAATAAAAAAAAAGCGGATGGTAATTTTAATTCTATAAGAACTTCTGAGGTTAATCACCTCGAAAGAATGAAATACTCGGAGCTCGTGAGATGGCTCTGCATAAAGAATAGTGTGAGAGAAAGTGAGAGAGAAGGAGAGGGGTTTAAGGGGAGAGAAAAGGAAAATGAAGGAAAAAAGGAATCATGAAGAGAAGTTTCTCTCTTTCTCTCTCTCTCTCTCTCTCTCTCTCTCTCTCTCTCTCACGCACATACAAAGCTGCAAAGAGAGAGAGAGAGAGAGAGAGAGAGAGAGAGAGAGAATGAAAAATAATCGGTATACACTTCTTACGTGCATTACGGTAATCCGAAGAACACGGCCAGCGAAAAATCTTTCCTTTTGCAAGGCCTTGCGCAAGCTAAAGAACAAAGAGTTAAGTATACGAGAGGGAAAGAACGAGACGCAAAGAGTAGGATTTATGCTAATGACAGTGTCATGGCATTTTTATGATAATGAAATTTCATCGCTGCGTTAGCTACTCTGCATCCGGCCAAACGAATCCTCGTGTATTTTTCTTCGGACTAACTAGCAACTGGCGTGACACTGTGCGATAAGGGTTCATTAAAAATTAGAATTAACGTTCACGCGTTACTTATGCCAGTGGCTGCGTAGAGCATGGATGCTGAAATGTCAGTGCTTATGTATTCTACATCACTGCAGATATGTATGAGCGTGCAATGAAATAACGGAAGTCCTAAACGGGTCTCATACTGGTCGTAAGAAAGGGATTGACATAATTTTTTAATACTGCCATTTTATAGCTCATCTGATTAACTCTCCGTATAATAGCTTACATAGAGTTTTGACCAGAGGCACATTGTCTATACTCACTTCCACGGGTATGGCATCCACTCCCAGAAGGAACTAACGACCGGATCCCTGTAACAAAGAGCGATCCGTTACTTTTTTGTCACTCTTACTTACGACTACAGGAATATTACTGAGAAAATCGCTATCACTGCCCAGAGAAGTACCACGTGTTGCAAATAACGACAAGAGATGTTACGCGCTATAAACAATTGTAGCCGATACAATGATACTAACTTTCAAAGATCGGTTAAGCAAAAGATAAATTATATTGTGATATAATAATATTAGTAGATTACAGTAGATATCTCTTTCGAAGCGTCACGTGCTCCGAAGCCTGCCTGACAATTATCTACACGATAATAACGCGATGGCGTGTTTCCACGGAAGCGAATTTTATTACCAAACACAGACCAAAAATGAAAATCGATCGTTCGCTATTGCCAACAACGAATTTCCCATGTAAATTTTGGGTGGCACTTGAAGGGATAGAAAAGATCGTAGGTAATTGGACGCGCAGAAATCGCAAGTATATGGACCGTATGAGTCATTTGTATTGCTGGAGAAGTAGTTAGCTGGGAACTAAAATATTGATCACGTGAGAATAATATACATATATACGACGCATATATATACATATAGTATATCTACTAGGTCTATGGACTCGAATATAGCGAAGTATCTAAGTAATACTTGTATTAAATAACTCGCTGCAAACTTCATTCTTCTTAATTTCATTAGATGAACCGATAAATTTTCGAACAAAATGCAACCGTTGCATAGTTTTGGCTCTGTAGTTGGCGACAATTAAAGATTTCTCATTGGAGAAGCTGTATTAATTGTTCTTGTTCCTTTTTTTCTAAAGTTTAAACATTTCAGGCCATCGTTTTACAGTCATCCCACAGCGCTGTACCAGGAACGTTTCCCTTTCTGATGTATACGTGCCCCAATACTAAAATACCCTTTGAACTCAGCCTAGACGATGAGTATTATATGAATTAAGTGCTCTCGAAATACTTCGTTATTTTCACACTTCGTTAATTGACTTTCGGCCGCGCGTGTACCGCACACCATACCGTAACGGCTTTTATTACTCGTTAGTTGACGGCATAGTTCTTGCTGTGTAATGATTTACGTGCTATAAGGGAGTCCATAGTTCTCTGTTCAGTTCATTTTACAGTCTCAAGGAACTTGTCATTTCCATAGGGTACGAAGTGGTTTGAAATTAATTACATAAAAATAATCAAATCCCAAACAGTGTAAGGACCTAAATCGTCGAAGGAAAGATATTTTTCTCAAAGGACGTGAAAATCCCTTGAAACTTAACGTATCTATGGATATTCTATGTGCGCCGAAGGAGGGCAGTGACAATATCAATAACAATGTAATTTTTATGCCTCACAGCTCGCAGTTTGGAATAGCGATGCCGTGTAGGTCGTTTGAAATTAAAATTCGTATTCCGAAAGGACGCACTCGGTCTCGCTACTGATATAACAGAGGGACCCGGAAGACTCTTGGTAAACTAAGCAATTATGCAAATGAATAGTAAACAAATAATATTTTCCGAGCGGAAAGAGTCCGACTCGCATTAATCGTGTCTACTTTATACAATTTTAAAGGGTCTTTCGTAACATTTGTCTTTTTTCCTTTGAGCTTAGTTCCGAGAAGGAAGCTGCGTGTACGTAAAGGACTAGAATTGACTGTATTTACATCCTTATAATATCAATAAAAAATGAAACGTAACTCGTATGACAAGCGATCGAAAAGATACACAGTGATTCATACTGCCGGATAAGAATCTTATAGGCACGGGTTAAATTCGGCTTGGTAAAGGAACGAGTCATTTTATCTCCACTGGAAGTTTCGAACAGTCCAAACGTGGGACGAAGCAATGCCCCATGAAAAATTTAAGAGATGTCTATATCCGAAGATTTCGTTAATAAGCGTTACTGTTAGATAAAAGAAATTACGAAAATTTTTCAAGATGACATTTACATGAAGTAAGTCAAAGGAAAATCAACTTCTCAAAGGATCATCAATTCTAGAGTCTCTATTTTTCAGCTTCCTGCTGCGACACTATCCTGGTCACTGTTATGAAAGTCACAGAAACTTCATGACGATTATAAAGTTATTTAAATCGTAAAACCAACTGGTCCCGATTAAAGAGATTTCTTTTATAAGTAAAGTAGCTCGAGTTTAATCGAAAACTTTTGATCCATCCTACTAGAGTTAATGTGTCATTATAAGCGACGGATGATGATTTTAAAAATAGACACCAGATGATGATTAGACTATAGGCGGAAACCGGTGAACCCGGTATTGGAAAGATGTCGGACGTCGAATAATCCAATTAGACATAATACTAATTCAAGGACCTGACTATATCCTATGTGAGATAACCCTCGTACGTTCTCCGTCTAAAACAAGCACAGATCTATTATAGCATCTATACGTACATGTATATATATATATATATATATATACATACAGTCCGAGTGGCTAGATAAAATTGACGATTAACTGCCAAAGCCGAAATTGATGGGATCCACGTTAACTTTAGAAACTTATCGGAGGTTATTGACCTTGCTCAACAACAATTTACGAAGAGTATCCAATACAGTGCCCCCATTGCTAAGAGTACTTTACTTAATGCCCCACTACTTCCCGTTTCCCTTTAACTTGTATTTTTCTTTCATTCTGTCTACCCTCTGTACCTTGGGTATTCTTGATGAGAGTTCATCCGGACGGTACCAAGGAAAACCAGACGCGAAAAAGCTTTTACGTCTTTCGCAAAGCGCTTAACGTTGCGTGTCACGAAGACAACAAAGTGCAATTACTTTACTGGCAATTTTATCAGGATAGGCAATCTTTGGCTTGTGCAAGGAAAACTGATGAGTACAGATATATCTACATGATAGTTACGTATCAGGGACACGAGTATCAGTTAATTGTATACAGGTATATTCGATTTTAAGAAGACTAGTTAAAAAACTCAGCGCTCTTCAATGGTCAATATCACGGTATACTGTAGATGATTAATAAAAAAAATCTAACTATAGATAACTCATAAATTACGTTCAGCGATTGCATCAGTGGTTCATCTGTTATACGTGACTCTTGGGAAAGCCTATATCAACAAGTATTACGGAAACTATCGTAATGCGCACCAATAGCATCATTACTGCTCAGCTTCAATTACGTACAAATATCAGTTCAACATGAGTACCCGTACTCACGTGTCATTGTCAAATGTCAATACAAAAGTTCCCAACGATCTATTGATTTTCTCAATCAATTCCACACGGGTGGTTCGATCGGTGCAATTTAACGATCCGGTGTCAAATATTTATTATCACGATCTACATCGTCCACAAATACCACGCAGGTGTTACAAAGCGTACTATTTCATTACAGTACAGAACACCCTGTCTGGCAACAATATATTTTTCACGTGGATTCAATCGTGTCTTCATAATTTCCAATAAAAATAACGTACCATCAGCAGAGCACCTATGTAGGTGCACCTAAAGTAAGTAAAGTCATGTATTGTAACTTCGTGTTAAATCGTATCGCGAAGGTTCTTCGCGTTTGTGATAACGGCTTTACACGTGTATAGTTGACGTCGCGTCCACCATCGTGAATATTTCCCATTGTGTCCGGTAAGTATGCGCCAACTTCACGCACATTTGTATTCAGCGTTTTCTGCTTTGTGTTTTGAAACGAGTAAGTCACGTGACACACACACACATATATATATATACATATACAAGGATCCGCCGTTACATCGCCAGTCGCCACGGTTGCTTTTCCTACAGTCTACCATACTTCCTTTCTGTACTCTGTGTTTCTTCTAGGTTCGTTTCTATACGGTGTATACGCGCCTACCTATATACTACCGAGGAAGTATCAGTCAAGTTGTTTGAAAGCAGACTACTTGATGTTTTCATGTTTCCGATGTCGTTCCGTTGACAAACTGCACTCCAGTCTGTAGATCTTGAATTTTTCCGTGCCCAGTGACAGACGTTTAAGTCCCATAACACGTGTCTGGGAGATGCACGTTATTCACGTGACGTGGGTGGGGAGGTGAGATAATAACCAGGTTATATACATATACAAAACCCAGGGACACTACGTGCACTATTCGCCTTGCCGCGTACCTGTCGGGAGGGGAGGCACACCACGTGGGGATCTAATACCAAGATATATACTCGTAGGGCTGCTAATTCCTGTCTGACGAAGGAGGAGAGAAACTATGGCAAGGCCCGTTTTGTTCGTGAAGTCGCGGTGGAGTGCTGTGTACGATTTACGATAAGAGTCAGTGCCGGGCGAATGCACGCCAAGCAATTAGCGTAATTGCTCCGTGGCATAATTAGTGGTCAATCGAGCAAGACACCGTCCGCGACTGTTTATGGCGACAGACGTCTACCGTCTCTATGGGAAAAGTAGACTTCCACTCGTGGACGATAATGGATTTCTTTTTGATATTGATTGACATCGAAATTTACCGGATTATCTATATGCGTGATATTTCGTTTTAGTAGGGTTTGACGATTTTATATTAATTAATGTAGGTCACAGAAAAACTTGTTGACTAAAGACGATCGAAAATGTTTGAACCTTTGATCATTGACAAAATAAAATGACAAATCTCAGGCCGATTGTAAACGCTCGTAAAGTCGGAAATGACGGAGTTCACGTGGTATCGAGGGTTCTATGTGCACAATAAACGTCGTGACGCTATTTTCGTCCTAAAGTCGGTGCTTTGTGCACGGTGTTGGCAACATGCAGTGTCGATTCACCATCGAATGAGACGAGGAAGCGTGAGACGGAAGACGTCGGTATAGGCGTCACGAAAATAGCACGAAGCTCGCCAAGACGACGCCGTTCTTGGAATTATGGGAAAACGACGATCTCGTAGCAGCGGTACCGGGAAGTCTTGCTCGTCCCGTAGAAGACGTGAGAGTCTTGAGTAATCGATGGGAAATGCACAATGTGCATATATACAGCTAAGTTAAGTCAGAGTGGATAGATTCGTTAGACAGAAGACATACTTGATGAGGAAAGCGTAGAGATGTATCTTATGAATATATAAGATGAACGTCAGAAACAAATAATACTCATTAGCCTAAACATTTAGCAGGAAGAGAATATGGAGTCTGCAAATATATATATATATATATACAAGGTGTAAGGCTAATGATCATTTACTCGAACCCTCTCTGCTCTTGACATTTTTTTAACTCTTGCTCCAGATTCACTCTCAGTTCAGCATCCGTATCTCCTCCGTTACTCTCTGCTCACTCGCTCGGTATGAGAACAAGCAGCTCTGATTATTAAAATCCTATTCGCTGGCATCATACGCATAAGAGGCCTACACAAAGTAATATTGTAAAGTAAATACGGCATCATTCAAACACAGTATACATTTATTTACCCTGATTGACGGACATTATTTTAAGTCTTTCTTAAAAAAAAATTTAACCACCCCTCACTTTGTATACACAAGTTCACAAGGCGCGTGAGTCAATGGTCGGCAAACGAAAAATGTCTCTTTCACCAAAGCCTCTCTAGGTCTTCTCGCACCCCCGTAGGATTATCCAGGACTAGTGGCTGCTACCCCTCGTTTGTTGCTACACTTTATTACTCGTCAGTAGTTCCATCTCGTGTGTCGAGAGGAAACATAAAAGATTCTGCTTTTCGTGTCATGCATCGTAGCACAGTCAACATTAGAGAAAGGTCCTGATCGTCCATAAAAGACGTGTGACACTCGTTAGCAGTCGTTAAAGGGTCCTTCAGTTACCAGGAAGCACAGTACGCATCGAACCTCCATGATTATTTAATCAGATCTTAACTGTAAAAGCATTCAGAAAATTCCTACGTAAATACTTCAGTCGGTAAGTAAGTGCCCGCGAGAAAATATTTGATCGCTCTTTCGTTCGCCCTTCGACGATGCATCGAAGGACGTTTTATATTTATTTGATAAATATTAAAATGCCCAGGCATTTGCGTCAACGTTACATTTAAAATATCGTTAACGTACTTTGCTGCGGGTCACTACGTTACGAGAACTCCTAAGAATAAACGAACGGAAGATTACAGCAGTGAGATTTAACGTTAGGGAGGACGTACATACGTAAAAGAAGAGAAAGAGCTGACTAAGGAGATTTAAAGAGGGAAGCTATATTTGCTTGGACGATTCCACACGGTCCACGAACGAACTCTCGTGCGCGTTGACGCCAGTTAAAATGGTTGCGCGAGCGCATATATATCGTAGATGTTCGCTGCATATATATTGTAGAATACACACGCAACGTTATCGCATAATGCCGTTGCCCTGGCAATAGACTTAATCAAGAGTAATAGAGAGTACGTCTACCTATTAATAGTTAGTATCACCACTCGACGAGTAACAATACTGACATGTGTTTTATGTGGTCTATGATTTTCCCAGTGAGGGGTTATCTTAATATACCATCGCACCGACAACAACAGTCGTCTCATGGAAAGGCACATCTTCACGCTGCATTGCCGCACGTTTTGCGTTTACGCGCCGACGTATCCGGCTGGCATCTTGGCTTTTTTCTAACGAGGAATATCAAGCGACGTTTCGCAGTCTCGAGAGGCCAAGTCTAAATTCTACAATGGAATTTCAGATACTTGCAAATCATTATTTCAATATGTATCTTTGTGCTCTGTGTATTTCGATTTATTGTTTATACACCAGCGTCAAATTATCGGTATATTCCAAATGCAGCATATGGATTTTAGACTCGTTACTTCTTATCGTTTTACCGCATAAGAAGTGCAGAGTGTATCTCTGTCTGTATACCGACAGGGGCATAGAAATCCATTTGAAACTTCGTTCGGACTTTAAACTCTTTTTTGCGTGTCACAATTTCTCTCGGCCAAATGAAATCACGAAGGTTAAATGCTTACCAGAGCACGTTGTAAACTTTCACGTAAATTCATTTTTGTTCGTACACAATTTCTGACGCAATAAATAACAGCAGAACGAATATCTCGAGGGAGGCGTAGGTGGCACGAAACTGATTTGAAGAATCTCCGATAAATATTCATGAAGCGGATAGATCGTCTCAGCAGCGGCGCCTGGCTCTATAGCCCTTATCAACGTATATATACATAGATAAGATAAGTCAAGAGTCGATGTTCGAATCGGGGAAGTCGTTATACGATCGCAGGTAGTGACATATGAGGAAAGTATGTACCTACGTCAATTTCCAATTAATACTCAAAATTAATTCTACGACGCAATTTAATTAATACGTCCATCAATGAGTATATGGATAGAGCAGTATCAACAATATGTCCACACGTTCATTACGTACTTAGTATATATAGATATGCGAGTAGGCAATCTTATTGCTTTATAGGATATCATGTTTAAAACACTATTTATATATACACGCCGTGATATAACAGCCATCAACATACATATAGTCACGTATACATAGCAGAAGTAGGTATACCTATAGCCGCATGCACAGATTCCCTTAATGTTCCTGAAATACGAGTGTCTACCCTTGCTCAGGCGCATAGTTAACGTTCTGCTATGGGTATTATATTCCACGGTCAGTGATCATCAGACCGTCTTCCTTTATTGTGCACGGCAAAACAGTAACTGCGAATTGCCCACGTTCGACGACCATCTTTAATGGAGAGTCTGATATGTCATTATTATTATTGAATTGAAAAATAATATTTCCCCAGAACGCTTACGTCTTTTATACTCGTATGTTACTGGCATTCTGCTGACACATTAAGAAATCCGTGTCCTTAAAGCGACTCCCCCACAGGTAGTTATAGATGGAGATTCTCATGAACACGTTAATAAGTGACTGAACGGTTGTGAATGCATGTGCAAGGAATAAGCGCGTACGTGTAGGCGAAAGCGTGCATGTCTAAAAGACGTTTGCGGGAAGTAGGTCGATTGACGCCCGTTTCAACAGGAGGAAACCATATGTGGTATTCGACTGGATCTCTCGAAAGAAAACCGGTGAAATTTTAAAACGAATGACAGCTGTCCGTGTTCCTTCTTCTCGATAGAGTCTCTTTACCCGTGCAACGCGAAGACACTGTTTCTTCGTGTGGCGGTAGATCATTTCGGCAGTGATTATCGTGTTCGCTTGGATGTTCTTGAGGCGAAAAGAAAAAGAAGAGATAAGGCGAGAAAGAGGTAGAGAAAATAAATTAAAAAAAAAAAATATTACATAAATTTCTGAAGGAAGGTATTCGACAAGGATGCCGTTAAGAAAATTACGGAAAATCTTTCTGGGAGCATCTTTAAGGCGCACTTTCAAAGTTCATCACGACTTCCTTAAGCCATCGCGTCGTCAAAGCAGCGAATACATTTAGCAAGAGTAACATGTTATTTTATAGACATTAATTACAATGCGCGAACGTTAAACTTTTATGTGAACGTAAAAGGGGATTTTTCTTTCCTGGTAAAAAGGATTTCTTCAAGTATTTTTCAACGTGAATCTTATGACTATCGCAACGTAAATCTGCACCCGCGTCAAACTCTACGACACCGAAACACTCGAACAGTCGCGGATGCAGCTTCGAGTCTCGGCGCTCTATAGCAGACTTTTAACGTTAAGATTCCCGAGAATTCAGGCAAGAAATGTTTCTAACGACCATGTGTTTTTCAGCATTCGAAACGCGTGCTACGTGCATGCGAGTCACGTGGGATACACAAAACTTTTGTATACTTCGTACCATTGAAGAGGTTGAACTCCACTATGCTACAGTTTTTTTTTTTTGTTACGTGCAACGTCAACTTCTTTCGGTGTTTTTTGTCGCGGAATAAGAACCGCGACGGTGGGCTAGACGATAGGTTACGCGGTAGGAGGATCGTGTTACAGAAGCCGTCGACCTAGCGCGCATACTTTTAAACTGTGTGCGGCAAGAGCAAAAAAAGAACGGAGGAGTATAGCCAAGAAGAAAACAAAAAAAAAAAAGGAAACAGACTGAGAAAAATACGTAAAGCGTCTCTAGGAGATATTAATATTCATCTTGATAACCAAGAAATTCACATTCAATAAGCGCAACCACGACAGGCAACAACGACAGAGCTAATCACAACAAAGAAATTGAATTTTCCCGAAACAGACGTCTACAATAAAAAAAAAACAATGAAACATGAAATTTTGAAAAATTCATTTCGCGTTATCATTTGAAAAATTAAACGAGTCTTCGTATGAAAAAAAAAAAAAACTAACGCCCTATCTCTCGGGTGCAATAAATTTTCATTTTTCTTCAACCCGACTAGCCACTAATAACAAATTTCGAAAATACGAGCACAGGACAATCACATTTCCGCTTACAGTGGCGCAATCAATATTACCCAGAAACATTTAGTACCAACTGCGTACACATGTGGGTACTAGAGCAATAACTGGATATGTACAATGTTTATCTTTCTCTGAAACTTGTAACTTAACAAGTTTACATACATATATGCTCATGCGTGCAATCATCTACGATCAGTCTGTATAAATTGTACGATACAGAAGGGTGCCTAAATCAAGTATTTGCTCATTGCGCAAATATTTCAAAATTCATTGACCCATATCGAATAGCTGATTTGATATACCCTGTGAAGTTGAGCGGAAGCCCGTTATCGCCTATGCATATATATATATATCTAAAATCCGGCTATATATATACACGGAGCCGTATATTTTTGCGCTACTGCGTATATATGCATATACATAATACACACAAATACCAAAGGTGGTCAAGAAAACAGGATGCGCAACTCCGTACTTTGAAATTGATCGTATGACAATTCTTAAGTCTAAAAAGACTTTTCTCTTTCGTCCCGCCAAGGATGATTGAATTGAATCAATAGTCGCAAGCAAACATAGTGATTTCATTGGCATCGAGAGCACGTCACAGCTTTCGTAAAAGTTAAATAGTGATTTTGCGTGTATATAGTTACCGTGAGTCACTGCTGTAATATAAATATTAATGCTGACGACGAGCTTACAGGATATGGCGGTGTTAATAAAACTTGCGAAGAGCTCTAGAACTCTTCAAGGACTATTAGAACCTATCAAGAACTGTGAACTTTTTCACGAATGTGATGCTAGCGGTATTTTTGAGTTTCTTTTTTGAAGATGATATGGATGAAAACTATAAAGAACTATAGAACCTATCAAGAGCAACCGAGAACACCAAAAAAATATCATTTAGAAAAAAATGGGATGCACCGTGAAGTTGGTACCCCGTATTTTTAAAGTGCATTTTTTGTTCAAATTGACGAAACTATTTTTTTCAAACCATCAGGAACTCAAAAATTATTCCAGGTGCTATTAGAACTCTAAAGCTTTTTTTTCAAATTATAAAATAAGGTGGTAACTTTACAGAAGTCTTGGATGATTCATAACTTGCCGGTAAAAAGACTAACGAGAAAAATGACCATGAATCCTTGCGCGCGCGAACTCTCCGATGTCTGAGATCAACGATCGTAGAAACTTGTCTGTCTAGTCAATATATAGACATTGGCTACAATGACTCGAGCGATGACCTAATCACTCATACCAAACGACCAGAGACATACTATGACCCGAGTCAAAAAATACGTACTGCTTTTTGTTACTCATGAGTTTAATTTAATTTTGTTAAATGCTGGTCTAAGTTTACACTTTCGATAAATAGCTTCGTACGAGTCTGATCTCGTTCTTTTGGCCCGGGTCTCGGTCCATTTGTTACGTATTCCGGATTGAAGCAGAACTTCTAAATCCTGTATTGACGTACACGTGTATACAGTGTGACGCGGGTGATTTGATAAGTATGCGCTGAGTAGACTGTACTAAAGATGATTAATTTCACGAGATGTTACAGATTACATATAAAAGTCTTATGCACAGTCGTGAAGATGAGTAAATGTAAAAAGTATTAAAGAGCCGAACAAAAAAATATTGAGCGCGAAGCATACAAAAAATGTATTAAAAAATGTTGCAATTATTTTTATATGCATAAGTGATTTCTGATGCCTTCATAAATAGTTGAAAATTCGAATGATGCAGTTGCACGCACGATAATAAGATATGGAATAGCACACAATGCATTACGGTGAGAAATAAAGGGTTAAGAAATAACGTGAAAAGAAATACAATAATTTATAAAGCTTTCTTCTCGAAAATTCAATCGCTTCTCTAACAAACAAAGAGATCTCACCTCACGATAATACGGATCTCGTCCGTGAGTTCGACATGGATATGACGTGAGCCTAAGGAATAGATTATGGAACAGGATTATGAGTAGTTTGCGCCTACCAATGGTCCAGATACACATATGCTCCAACTGCTTCCCACGTGAATACCAGCCGTCATGTGTGCACGTGTGTGACGAGAGAAAATTCGTCGAGCGTGTATCACGCCTATATGCTAAGATGATGTGCACACACGTAGGCAACATGTAACGTGAACCCGCGAGAGCCTCTAAGCTCATTCATAACTTTTAAAACGCACCAAAGTCCATTTATCGTCTTTCAGACAATAATACCGCGATGCTTTTCGGTGTTGCGCCCGGTTCGATATGTGAATTTACATTTTTATGGTATCTAATATGACGTACGTGGGTCGTACCCTTTTGTGGATTATGTTAAATTATGCAGAATCAAATATACACGAGTACCTACATAGGTCCGTCATAAGAAATACCGAAAATAAATATAATTTTTTTTTTTGTAATAAAAAAGAATAATAATAAAAAGCAAGACTGATTGTGAATTTAAACAAGTAATTCAATGTATTTACGGTATTACGAGAATTTTGTATTAGAGTCGAAAGGTATTTTTTTTTATTTAATATTTGACGAAACATCAAGATAACATCTTTTGATGATTATACTTTCCCCTACGGGAGGTCCTTCGGAAAAGAGTCAAGGTATTCTTTAAGAATTATAACAGGCAATTCTTACGTAAATGATATATCTCATTCTTTCTTAACTTTCGTACGATATTAATCACATAGAGCGAAAGTTAAGGTTCGTAAAATCATTACCTTTGACACGCATAAAGTCACACGCAACCTAATAGAAGAGCATACGAAAAGCACGATACGAGTCACGTTCTTCAACACGTGGCAAATGTACCATACGAGGTCCTTATAAGGTCCCGTTGGCTTTTACGATTGCCACCGGGACATAGGAAGGAACAAAGGAATATTACGTCCACGAGGCCAAGCACAGCGGTTGGTAACCCTGGCAACCAGATGATTTATCGTTAACCTGACTCTACGACTCTTTGTTACTTCGAAATTTTATCCGCCCGCGCCTATATATATATTGTGGCAACTATTTGGAAAATCGGTCACGTTAAGGGCGATAGTCGCGCTTTAACGTCTTGCATAAATCATCCCCAGGAATCGCGGGGCTTTGAGCATTTTCCGCTGGGAACACGTCTCCGTGAACCTAGCATTCCATAACGCTCTTCGAATACAGGATACGCTTGGCCCCGTTAAATATCCTTCTTCTTATATGTAGAGAATTTAACAGCCGAGAGCTCGTTGTTTATCTAATGACGCGAATGGTTAGACAAGACCTGAGTGCAGGTTAGGATTCCAGTACGACGTATGGTCAAGCTGATAGGAAATACAGACCTAACACCCTAAGTCTCGGGGCTGCAATCTCCTGGGATAAACTTTTTTTTTCAGATTCCAGGAAGAAGGTGAATTGGAAAAACGAAGGGGATGATAACGGTATGTGGGAACGGTAAGAAGGAAATGGCGGAAAGAGAAACGGAAGCGGGGACAGTCAGGTACAATTTCCGGTTACATCAAAGTCTGTTTCCGAACTGAAGGATGCTGAGAACGATTCGTCGGTTGTCTGGAAATTCTAGCTGATGTGTTCTAATAGTTTTTTCCTGCAGTACTATAGGCATATGTATATTTTTAAGCACAGTTTTTACTACCCCGTATTTACAAATCGTGCAGAGGTTGGATTTAACCTTTGGTCTGTATATGAGGTCATTTTTACGTCAAAATTGCATGTAAACCTTATGGCTCCGCAGAGAGGTGTCCACACTAAAGGTTAAACTATGGTACGTGTATCTCATACAGGTAACGTATATAACGGTCAATATTTTATTTTGCCACTATAACAAAAAAAAAACGCAGCCACCCGTGTCCGGCAACATATTCCACGTTAAGGCCTAGATTAATTTATCCACGTTATAATTAGAGTACCGGCCGCCGAAAAATATCACTTTTTTTTCTAATGACTTAACCCAGGCGCTGCAGAGTTTCCCCCGGAATCAGGTAATTTAACGGATCGCTTGAGAAAAAAAAAAACTCGAGATTTATGAGGAAGCATAAAAATATTGGCAATAGCTACTGGGCGTTATATAAACCCATGAGTAATACATTGTGATACCCGTAATGCTCGGCTTTATTATCCGGTGTAAAACTTGGCGATGGTAATTTTTTCTAAATAAAAAAACATTTCCGTAAACTATTCCATTCACGAATAAAGAATTTAAAAAAAGTTCATTGCGTAATGAAACTTGACGTTAGCTTCTTCGTGTCTACCAATATAATTGGATTTCGGATAAACAAAGCCACCTTGTTCTACAGTCAGCCATTATTTTCCATGAAAATAACATATCTCTTTAGAAGTTTCTGATAATGCTTTTATATTTAGTGTCTCTATACGTTAAACGGGCAAATTGACAAAACGGAAGGTAAACATAGGCAACTAGTTAGTCACTCAGCCAGCAAATGTCAAGGAAATGTCATTAACCAGAAGCTTTTAAGAATCCGTATAAAGTTATAAAAAACAATGGCGTACGCTTTTCCCGTTATTAAATGTTAAATGTCTATCCTAGGTATAACCATTATTTTCGACGATAACCGTCAGTTACGTTGAGATAAATCAGGAACCTTGAGAATCGTTACGCCTTACATTTCTATCTGTAGTACTACGACTGATATGAAGTTATTTGTAATCGATTTTACGAACAACTTTGATTAGGGTTATAAAGCATAATGATCATCAGACTGTAGGTAGAGCAAGTCCCTCTAGTATAAGAACCCATGTCGAAGTTAATTTGCTGCATATAAAAAATATATTAAAATTCTATCATCGATTTTCGCGATACCGATTGGCGATCGCTATTTTCATTCGTGGAATACAATTATGTCACGATATAAAAACATTTCATTTATATCGATGCACTAGTCAACATTATGTAGCCATTACGAGGGTAATAAATGGCTAGGACACTTAATACAAGTTGAAAAAGTCAAGTCATAAAAAGTATCCACCGTAAAGACGAATGGACGCTAAGGTCAAAGTTGGCAGGATAGGATGAGATATAATAGTACTTCCAGGTACATCTACTCGCGTGTTCATTCGTTCCCGCGTATATCCATTGTATATAATACCAAGTATATTATATACTATCCACATACACATATGCTGGATGCGGGTTATAATCGGCATCCCAGTACAGTACAACAGGGACCATATGTCCGATGTCCATTTACAACGTTTACCTATGTATTCTGTGACATATGCTGACTCCACGATATTATACAGATCGAACTATATGTATAACGTATACCATATATGGAGTACACTATCCTGTATATATCCATCACATACGTATTTGCCTACGCGTATTGACCGCGAAGAGCGTGATTAGAGAATCTAGCCGACCGCAAGGAACGTCGTAGTGGAATGCTGAAATGCTAGGATAAAATATTGCTCGATGCCGAATTTTAGAACTTTCCCATGACATGCATTTTACGTAGAAAAGAATGTCAATTTAAAAGAAAATACTTGGATAATTCATGACAATTAACTTTACGCGCTTAAACGATGTCTCTGTGTGCTATGTTGCTTTGCCAAAGTGATCACTGTGGAATTGATGATGATGCGGTCTTAAATGGAATAAATTATCATAGCTCATTATTCCTTTAGTAGCTCGTGCAAGTTCTTGGATATTTTAGCAATAGCAGAATTTCATTGCTTATATATGCTTATAAGCTTCGTTAAAGTGTTTAGAAATATTTGTTAATTAATTTCGTATGTAAAGTAACTTTTAATGTGTTCAGGTAATATAGGTATGTGCATACCAAGAAAATTGAGAGATGATAGGGGAGGAAGTGAATTCGACGAAAAGCACAAACAGTTCGAATAAGGGTAAACTGTTGATGCTGAAGCTATTTTCGAGGGAGGGTTAGATATTTCCAGGAAACGAGCAAATTAGAGAAATAACGACGTGAAGGATGCTCGTAAACCATCATCAGCGGGTCCATTCAAAAGGCGCCAGGAGCAGTGAATTTTGCCGGCTGCGGGGACAGACCTCGTGCGTGAATGCTGTCCAGGTTGTCGAAAAGGGCATTAGGCCTTGATTCTACGAGATTAAGGTGGGAAAGAAACGGGTCCTGACCTGGTATTGTGTCCTGCTCAGGATGGTCCCAAGAGGAATTTTGGCAGCTGGCAGAGGCCGCCATACCAGGCTCCTCCGCCCCCAAACAAAGACCGCAATTTCACGCGATACGAAAAAAAATACATCAGGGTCTCAGCTGCAGGGTACCTACTCGCTCCTACTCTCTCATTCTCTTCCCTCTTTATCTCTTCTTCTCTCAGGACGACTCATCACTAAATCTCAACCTCGAGCTCCTCTTTCCATCCCGCCTCGCCATAGACCAATTCAATTCATTCTCTCATCCCGGTGTCATCCCTACGTTACGATTGCAAGGATTCGATATTTACTTAAAGAACCGAAGAACAGGGATCAAATGTAAACGATCAGTAGGGAAGAAAGGGATGACAAAGAAATAAAAAAAAACTACGTCCTACAAATGTTTTCGATTTCCTCTCACGGTTTCAAAAAAAAAAGTACCCAAAAATATCTTTTCCTGCGTTCACATACCCCCTTTTATGCTTTTAATTAATCATCGCTCTTTGTTTCCTTAAGCCACAATTTTCATGGACGCACAAAGAAGAAAAGAATTTGAGTAACGGTATAATATTTCATACATTCTATTATCCTCATGAATTATGCAATTAAGCTCCAAACTTTATAAATATACGATGCGACTCAAAAATATTAGCTACAGGTATCATCAAATGCTGTGCGATTATCGTCGCGATGTGGTTTGCTACCCCTATAGACTCAGCTATATGTATGCATATACGTACGTACACCTATATTTTTTATTTGTCAAGTAGACGATCGCAGGAGAGTGACATGTGTAAACTTTGTCGTGTGTTTTCACTAGGATTTTCATAGATTTCGAAAAGTCAAGCCGAAATCGTGGCAAGACATTCGACTGGGATGAGGACGCCACTTGAGAACACGACTCTTCCCAGAAACTTGTGAGCCACTTGCTCAATGTTTCTATTTCAACACCAGAAACACATTGAATCGTCTCCTTTACTCCTGCTCTTCAACTCTCGACTCTCTTGGTGCAGTGTAAAGAGAAAAATGAGAAAAAAGAAAGAACGTAATTATACTCTCTCGCTTGGTGGAAATGACAACCCCTCTTTCTTTCTAGGAAATAATGAGTTTTTGGAAGTTAATATACGTGCTGAGCTCTGACTTAATATTCTACATTTCTTGGAATGATTATATTGAATTTCAAAGTGAATTGTTTTCGAAGTTTGACCATTATATTTACCAGATAAGAATCCTAGACTACTTCGAGCCCTTATCAGTCCATTGAGTAAGCTTTTAAGAGGTATTTATCGATCGTATGGCTGGCATTCATTGTTTGCGACTATGCCTTTCCATTGATGGATTCTTTGCTGTTAATGCAAGATGCTAATCGCACGAGTACTTGCAGGCACAGCTTAACGTTTTATTTTTTCCCTCACTTTAGCTCCCGTGTTCAACTGTGTGCATCGAGCAATAAAACTATTCTTTGTTTCGTAAAAGTCAGTGCTACCGATCGTTTTAAACTTAATACTATTAATTCGGTACATCTTGTGCCCATAGACGACAAGAATTGAATGCAAAAACGTCCGCGAGAAAGATTTTAATAGATATTCTATAAAGATTAGTGTGGAATACGTATTACGAATCGTGCAGATCCTCCAGCGAAAGTAACTTAATGTTTTTATGAGAAAGGAATTAACAAATGTGAATTATTCGAGTAATGAAAACCAGTTACAGTGCCCATGCAAAGATATAAGGACAATGAGCCACTTACCCAATGATAGATTTCCTTTAAAAAAAAATCCTCGCCGTTTTATTATGCACTCACTTTAATACCGATTTATTACTCTTCACACACAACGCGTACACCCGAGGAACGAAGCAATTTCGTCCAAGACGCTAAGAAAGAAATGCAATAACGTTATGGTACGTCGAGTAATACGTCCAGTGTCTCACAAGGAACAAAATGCACGATCCGAGACCGCTGGCTGGGCGCGTACTGTGCCAAACGTCGGCAGTATGGCGCCCGGCAGCTTTCCTGGCCCTATACTCACTTGCACGTTCACTCCACTTTGTGTCCCCTTCTTCTATTTCCCCCACCACCAAATCCCGGCTCGCCTCCCCTGCAACGGTGAGCACAGCGCGATAGGGGAAGCGATCCAGCACCTACTACACTAGAGCCTATAAGAAACTCCACATCATGTCATAGACTTTCTCTTGGAACCAAAGATTTTAACCAATACGCGGCGACTCTCGGGCCCTTGAACCGTACTAAAGGACTCTACTGTGATTTCCCTTGGCACGCACGACCTTATACAACAGCCTGCATAGCAGGATGCTCTCTCACCTCAGCTGCTGTATGTAACTTGCGTTCTTGACATTTATTTTATTTCATTTTGCGGAGTAAAGTTTAGACGTATTTTTTGGATATTTTTACAAGGTGTAGCACCTGATTTTGCGGATGTACTTTAGTATGAAAATTTGTCTAAGAATTTTCTTCCTTTATCTGGTTTAGATGACAGACTCAACTCCAGTATAATTTTCAATTATCGTTAAGACGATGAGGCAATTTTCCTAGTTATTTTTCGTAATTAGAATCTAATTACTTCGTTAGCAGGAACGTAAACCCACCAAGCGGTATGGATGACTATCGATTGGATGTTGTATGTGCCTACCTGTACCTTGTTACCTAGAGAAATATTACTCAATATTCAATTTGTAAATGTTGTTCTGTCAGGGATTACAATTACCGTGGTTACGAGTACGAATTGTTTCGGCTTTCCTGTATCAAAAAATCAACTTTTCTTCAATCTGAGTGACGGAGTCAGTCTCTTGGAGACGCATGAAAATAATTGCCTTTTCGAATAAAGAAAATATATGTCATTCCTCCTTTGACTTCAGAAAGTCAAATAATTCGTAGCCAACTTCTGTATAATTCACTCAGGTCAGAGAGTCTAGTCGTTCTCAAGCAGAAACAGGTATGATATTCCGAAATTGCCAGCTTGTAAGAAAAAGTAATCATGATTATACTTGCTAGCTAATTGAATACTTATATTCAGCAAATTGCTGTACTCGGTAAGTACCGTACGGAGATTATGTCAGAATATATATATGTATATAGACTTGGAATTGTCAAGAGTTACCGGAATTTCATGTTACAAAAAAGCGTATATTCTCAGTCATTTCCTTCCGACGTTTGCTTCAGGATGGATAATAAAAAGGAATGAAAAGAGAGGAAGAAAATATTTCCGTGTTGCGACACAATCATCTAGGGAGAATATTTGTTGTTTGCACGAAGAAGTAATATTACACCGAAGGGATTTAAAATCGGAGCTAATAGAAAGGAACGAGGAGCGAAATAAGAAAAGAAGCTCCATGGGGATGCTGGGCTGCTTAGGTCGGTTCCCTTTCATCTTTACGTCGATCCAGTTCCCAGTGCTTCTCAACTGCAGTAGAGCCGTATGCATAATTACACATAAGATTAGACCTGGACCATTACATCGGATGCTGCATGTACCGTAAGTTGAGCACTGCACGTGTACATACAAGTGCATCGTATTTGAACATCCGGTGTTGGTATTCCTCCTCCTTATAGTGATACGACACTACCTATAATGTCGTAGGATATGGTATACCGATTAAAAAGTTGTTCCTTTTTATTTTGACATGGTGCGTAGTGTATCTGTCAGAGTTATGGACCATTCATGATGAATTAGGTCCATTTACCTGTCAGACCTATATTTATAGGATTTCTTTCAATGACTGGTGAAGCGCTCGACCAGTTTTTCAGATTATGAATTTCAACGACTTGTTATGGGCATTTGAATACTAGCAAATATATATTCTGAATCACGTATCTTCTTCCCAAAATATCATCTTCCAAGAAACAATCTCGCGTTCGATCTCTTCTTACGGAGATGAAAATAATTTGAAAATTTCGTCACGGAGCAGATTGCAACAATCTTACAAGAAAATCATCGTGGGCCATATTTCATAGTGACTTTGGTAAACATCGTAAACTGCTTGACCTACCCACTGTAATTTCCCAACGATTCCATCGAATCGTAGGAACACGTTGTGGGTGGATGACTCTTGTTAAATTGAAAAAAAAAATATTTAAAAAGACGAGCTGCTTCACTTCACAAGCACCATAATAATGTCAAAATGCACTTCACATGAGAGTCACATTTATATGGATATATGTATAAGGTGCACGTGCTCTTGTGCTCATAAGAGCATAGCTAAGTAAATAGTTAATACACATATAACCCACAAGTGAGATTTTTTTTAAGTTACAGTGTTGAAATATGATCATTCGAAGATCTACCGTTTCTCGTTATTCTGGACCATTTCAAGATTACTGCTGCACTTTCTCTTAATTGCTGTGATTAATCTAGGAGGGGCCATTTCCGGTGTGTCCTCCATGACTCCCAGTGACTGGGGAGGATAATGCTGATTCACGTAAGGCACAGGGTAAACGAATTGTATGTACGACTAGATTATACAAAAAAAAAAAAAAAAGGAAAAGTATAACAAGAGCGACAGCGACTCATCTCATTAGTCGACCTTCCCTTCCACTTAAGGTTTCTTGCATTGGGATCAGTAATTCCCCTTTAATTTCAATAACGATCAGCTTTCATTAATTGCTACCGTTAAGTGGTACGTCTTTTCTCGACGGATAAAAAAAAGTGCCTGCGCCTGCGTAGGGCTATAGGGACGAACGGGATCAAGATGGATGAGGACGAAGAGGCGCTTGTTTATTTTTGAATCCTTTCCTCTGTTACACGGCCGCAGACTCTACGACGTCCTGACGCAACTTCGTCAGGTCGCTATGAGAATTCTGTGAAAAGAGGAAGAGTAATAAAAGAAAAAATGCAAGTCCAGTAAACATCCGTTGATAATACGTTCCTTTCTTCGAAGACGGTCATCACTTTTTTTTATAGACTTCGTGTTTTCCTTATTTAGAAAAATATTACTTTCGATTGAGCTATAGGGATAACGGCTGGTTAAGGGTATACCGGAGGGTAAGGCAAGGTCAAATTTTAAATGCGCACATCGAAGGAAGCAAAATTCGATAATATTACTCATTGAAATGAAAATTCCATGTTACCCTTATAATTTGAAGGAAACAAGTGTGAAAAGCATTTTTTACAGGGTTACCGAAAATCTTTTGATGCTCGCCGCCATGTTAGCCCGGGATTTCGCAAGTGTTTGTTTTGCATTGGGAAGCCGCCCAGGGATGGTTCTTGCGTTCCATTCGTTTCGTATATATTAGCACGGCAAACGAAGCTCCGACCGATCTCTTTGTTCTTGCGAATTTCTCTCCCTCGGTATTTCACAAGCGATCCACCCTGTACACTTCGTTGAACGCAGAATTTCGACTGGCCGTCAACCGTAGATGCCCATTAGTTTTTTTATTATTTTTTAATACAGTTCATGAAACTTGAATTTATTTACCAACGAGGCACACTCGAGTGTTTTTAATAAACACAGAGAGCAATATCTGCAGAAGGCAAGGAGCAAAGTCGACCATAAAGTTATCATGGCAGTGAAAAGATTGTTTGTCAAAATCCAAAAGCATATCTTTATTATTTTAAAGATGAAAAGATTGCGAATTCAGCATTCGTCTCGGTATACGGCGGCATTGCTCTCATAGAGTCTCCCTTAGCACCATTAGCTCCTCAGAGCCCAGCGGAAGTGGTGTATTTCGAGTTTCTGATCTTCCAGCAAGACGGCCAATACACGACAAAGAAAGACCCACATATATTCCGTCAAGTAAATACGTACGTACGTACCTCGACCAGACTCCTTTTCCAGAGTGGGATACGTGACTCTACCAAGGAAAAGTCACTGATTCACGATGATACACTTTTCTTAGGATAACAAAGTTATTTTGGCAGACCTGCCAACCGTACTAATTCCCTTAGACAATTGAAAAAAAAGTCGCCATTCGTGACAAACAACAATAAGATGAAACATTTACACCGACAAAAGACTTCGTGCTGAAAAGTCCACCTAGTGGCAAATGGAAGAACCTTGATTTCAAGCAAGATAATAAAAGATTATTTTTTTTTAATTCAAATGCAAATCTCCCCATAACCAGTGTAGGAAACTTGTAGCTACATCGATCGACCGATAACCATAGTCAGCGAGATGCCACTTTAAACGGGGGCGCGTCAAACACTCTCTAATTATGCCAGTTATGTAAACGAACTTGACTACATGATCTACGAAGATAATGTTGGTATATTATTTATAGCCATGAAAAAAAAATGGAAACAGCTTATATTTCATTATTGCTTATCTTTGGCTGCTCTTCCTATGACGCTATTGCTATCTAGGTTAGCTTCTTTGTACAACCTATATATTATACTTGACTGATCATATTTATATATAGATTGCAATATATATATATATATATATATATATATATATATATATATTCAGAAGCTATTAAAGTGTCGAAACGAGTTTATTTCATTCACGTGCCAGGTTGATTTCTTTTTTTTTGCTTTTATTTTCATCTCGACGCTGCCACAGTGAAAACAATTTAGCCCAACCAGACGATTTTGCGGTTGGGCTTCTTCTCATTCCGCTACAACGGAATCGTTAGATCGCTCGTGCGTTTAACACGCTCTTGCTATAATCTCGCTGGCTACTGTTTTCCACATGGTCTTTCGCCAGGGCCTTAATTAATATTTATAAATATACATTTTCACGAGCGGCTATACGTTATGGCGTTATACTTTAATCATGACGAGTTTCCTGATACGACTCTGGTGGTATCCTGTGACTAAATATTTTGACAGTGATAAACTGTCCCACCTGTCCACTAGAGTAACGTACAAAGTCCCTTTGACACTGTCACTGTTACATTCCTTTATTTTGATATGCATTTATATTAGGGGTCTACTAAATTATTGATAAGCTTAGAGAAATGGGAATATTAAAATGAGTAAAAGAAATTCATTAATTTTGCAAATTCACTTACACCTGATATCCTATATGGAGACTTTATATCAGTGGGGATTTTGCTAATTGACTCATTGGGCTAATGCTCATTTCTCATTGGGTCTAATTAATTCCTTTTCCGATATAATACGGAACGCCAACCGACTATAGGAAATCATGGTTAATTTACAATGAGAATATTACTCATTAATGAGAGTCTAGAAATTATTTTTCTCATTTCAAAAGGCTTTTTTTTTGTCTATTAAGACTACAATTTCAATAACTATACTGATCCAGATGAGATTAAAATTGAACAGTTGGAAATTCGTAAGTGACAAAGGATCGAATAGGGATGAATCGCGAATCAGCTATCTATCTATACTATACATATGCCCATAGAAACAAAAAGCAATATATACTTTTTTATATAACGAAGCTGTCTCGTTATGTTGTCTAACTGTGTAAAAAGAGTGCTTCAGGTTTTTCGAGTGGTTCCTGCGTATAGCATGTGCAAAGGGATTATTTAGCGAGTGTTTCTTCCAAAGGGTGAATATCTGGTAGAGGGTGCGACCAAAAAAAAACAAAAAAAAGTAGGAGAGTCAGCTAATGAAAATCTCGAAGATCTCATATAGAAGAAAAAAACTATGAAATATCCACATACCACTAAAAAAAAAATTAATAATTTCCACCTCCATTCATTCTTCTTTTGATGTATCCCAAAAATCTCTCAATGATAAAGCATCCAGCACTCATAACCCCAATAGCTCCTTTTCCGGTCATTATCAACGATCTGAAGATTCACCCTACTCAAGCATCAAGAGTCTAGTGATTTCTAGTAAACAACCCCCAGATGTGATCCAGGTGGATGGCCTATCTTTACTGCTCGTTAGAGCAAGGATCGACTCAATGACACTCAATCCCGAACGAAGGGCATTATTACTCATGAAAATTTTACGCGACAAATTAACAATTTTATTCGAGCAATTTTTTTCAAAATATTGACTTCTACGATCGTCCGGAAGAAATTCAACGACAAATACTTTAAAGGACATCAAATAATTTCATGATGAAACAAAAAATAACCACGCAGTCTTAGGCCTTCTTATACGTAGCTATACTACAGTAAACTAATTAACGTCTTATACTGTTTCTCTTAGTTTTGTCGTTGATCCTTCCTCGCAAAAGACATTCTAGGATGATTCGAATTTTTAACGAAAAATAAGAGCTTTCCTCGATGTGGTAGGCAGCTCAGATAAAAGATACAAAGAAGGTAAAAGAAATGCTGAAGGTGTAAGTACCGGGTCTCGGATGACTAATCCTGGCCCTGAGCCAATTGTTGTGTACATATGTATATACATATGGGTACGCACACGTTGCGTCTCGGGTCTTAAAGTTATTTATATACCCGAATCTGCTCGAGGCCACTGGACGGTACCCACGCATTGGCTACCATCATATGTGCACGTATATACGTACTCGTATGCACTTCTTCGTTCTCATTCGGTTAAGTTTGTAAGCAACCCGTAGCTTGAGCCCAGGATTAGGAGTGCATCGATGACGTCACGTCGTCGAGTGTCTATTAATAAAACGCTCGATTGCTCACGAAATATTAGATGAAAGTAGAGCGATATGCCTCTTCACGTAGCTGCTACTGGTCCATCCACCGATTAACGTTCATCGACGAAACTCAAAGTCTGGCATGATACGTTATTCGTGGTCCAGAGTGATTCTGGGGAAGATGTAAAAGACGAAGGATTGATAAAAAAAAATATCTAAAAGTAATAATCAATCAATTTTTCAATTAATTTATGCCAAACTTTCGTACAGGTTGTTAACTGGTTGTGCATTTGTTGCGTTAGAAATTACGTTACGAGAGTATGTGGTATCATGTGGCACGGATTGTATATAGATATGATATATATGCACGCATGCTCGAGACGATCTCAAAGGATGCAACGCGAAATAGGAATTAACGAGTATACGATTAACCGGGTTAATGGAGGAAGACACGCACTGTCTCTAACGAGTGAGGTCATTGACTCTACCGACTTTTACCCAGGGTCGCAAAGATCTACCAACAGATCTGGGAAACTGCGTGCATCCCACTGGAAACAATATAAAAATACAAAAACTGCCTGGAAATAATTTTTCACTTCAGATAACGTCTCTCACGCACATTTTGTCCCATGAGATTATCGTTGCCACGTAAAAAATGCATAGAAATGCCAACTGCATAAGGATCATTAGTAAACGTACATAGTTAACAGGCGAAAAGTTCGTTGCATTACGAAAATCATTGTCACCTAATTCCAAAAAAATCCAGGGAGTTCGCTGTCTCGTTCTAAGTTTAACGAGGTGTGTTCTAACCTCGAGAAATCGGATGTGTGTATTCGGTAGCCAAATGCGTTCGTTTGATCAATCAATAATTTCTGCCATTCGGAGACCGGATTAACGGAGAGGTCAGGAAAGGGAGGGAGAGAGAGAGAGAGAGAGAGGACATTGATTGCAGGGAGAAATTCGGGCGTTGTTGCGTCTGGCACGGGTTAGGTACACGATAAAATATAAACCGTAATTGCTGAACCATTCGGTTAAATTTACGAAGCTTATTATCGAACCATGACCAACGGTTCAGACTATATGCACTATAGATATATACATCTAATATATATATATATAAAGATATATGTTGATACAGTAGCGTCGGCGCTTTTACTACGATCGCCGGATGTTATCCATAAGCTCAACGTGTATTTCCCATTTGGACGTGAACCAAGTGTCGACGTGCTTCCCTTCGCACGCTTCGAGGGACGTCGAAATGATTGCTTTCGCACTAGCCTAATGAATAGTCGACGCGTCAACGACGTATGTAGGTATAGAATATTCACCGGATATGGACATTACGTATACATTTGACTATGTCAATAACGATAATCAGCAATGTTCTACAAGTAAAAACTAGAACACTCATATCTACGTGTATACTTTCTTCTATTTCGTATGTTTTGTTTTATCGTTGTCTGATAGAACAAACACTGTTCGCTGTATAATGATGTGGCGAAGGTACCGATTGCGTAAAGAGGAAGACACCAATAGGACTCGCCAGGAACGCGGACGTGCATAGCTCGTCGACATAGCACAACGTAGTACGGTGCATTAGGGCAAGTATCAGGGCGAAAAAGACACGCCTTATACCGCGTGTGCAATTAAACAGGCTGCACCTAGTTCGATTGTTCGCCACTGGGAGCTGTAAGCGCATGGTACAAAAAGTAAATAGATAACGAACAATGTACAGGGTGTTCCATTGTTCCTCTAATGGGGAGTCCAGGATGTCACCGTCATTACACATGCATCCCGGCAACAACATTAACCCACTTTTATTTAATCACAAAAGCAATCTCTAATCGGTCAATTCAATGGATTCGTTTGTCACATTCAATTCAGACTTATGACTGTTAGTCGAATCAAACCAATATATTACCGATCCATTTTTAATCCGGTCATTTTTTTCGGTTTCATTTTTCCATTCATGAAATATATTTATTAATATAGAATTTTCAATATTAAAAGTATTGCTTTCGTATGGAACATAGGCGTATGGTACATTCAATTCTTCGTCTGAAGGCTTAAAGCCGGTAATAAGGTAGATATAGATACGGATTCTCAGGGTACGTTAAAGTTAATCAGATTATAGATCACGATCATAGAAATGGGGTCTATTATCGATCGGATCGAATGTATCATACGTATAATGAGAAATGGGATAAGTAGTATTCAGAATACGTGGCAGTGGGCACCTCTGGAGATTCGCATGCTAACGTCGTCTCCAGGCTTCACGCAATTTCACACGGGGTAGTACCAATTTCTATGCCAATTGTTTCCTGATACCAATTCCAACTTGATAACCATTCTTTCCAATTTTGCCTGATCCCACATACAGCGTCGTAAATAATTACGCGTGCCTACTGTGACCTCATAGAAATACAATGTAAGTTTCAGCATAAAAAGATTTAGTATACTATATCATGTAGTATATACCCACCCAATGATATAAACGTATACTAAAATCTAGTTGATATATTTTATACAACTTATATATGGACATTTTCTATCTCACGAAAATGATAACTGCATGCGATACGGATTGAAAAAGACTCGAAGCATCCTACTGCAGTTTCATATGCATTTAAGTATGAGTGCAATTGTCTGTGTCGATATCCGGTCTTTATACGCATATAAGTATCCAACAGTTCGGGGTTACTGAGTGTCCACGATATCCACGTGCTGTACTCGCTCGACTGGTGTTCCCCTCGTAAACCACCATTTTTAATCGTTCCGCTGAACAATTGTTGCTTTATTAGAACGTCCCAGCAGGCAAACTGGTTGTCAAACTGTCAACCTACAGGTATAGAGAAACGCATTATATGCACCGTATGCCCAACACTACGTGGGTAGATGTTTACGAGGTACACTGTTAAAAAAGCCACGATATAAAACGCCGTCAGTGTGGATTGTTTGTCGGTGTTACATACTTCAGTGTTAATATTAATGCGTTTTACCGTACATAATTGAAACGGACGGTTTCGTTTTATTTCCTGAGACAGAAAAATAAGTACTACTTCGGTCGTCACGAGTTTGACTTAAGTCTCCTCACGCTGATCTAGGTCTGCCCGTTCGATAAATAGCTCCTGATGAGACCGACCTCATCTTTTTGGCTCGGATCTAGGCCTATTTCTTGCGTATTCCGCGCTGAAGCAGAATTTGTAAATTCTGTTTTCGTACTGCCGGAAAGAATAAAAAAACAAAAATCAAAACAAGATTTATGATGATGTTATGATTTTTTAAATATTCTACGATAGGCATCGTCACCTTAACACGATTATTATGGACTTTTTTTTAGATACCGTCCTGGTATTGATTTTGACCCACTTTTAACACTGTACTCTCCACTCTGGTTATACGTTCAAGGATTTAAAAAATTTATCTCTACCCTATATCCTGTTCTATCTCACCTCTGACCCTTCCCACTCCACGGTTACCTCTGAAATCTCCAAAGTCCATCGACTTCTTGTTTCACAGCAGCTCCCACCGCAAGGTGTAACTCAAGCCTCAGTAGCAGTGGACTATCGCCACAAAATCGTAAAATCTTTGAGGATCCCTTAGTGTCTGCGCAAGAAAAAGAGTCGCTAATTCCAGTGCCCTGGTAAAACCGGAAGCTGGAAGGATTTCATGATTCAAACGTGCCCGACGTTAACCGCCACATAGGCATGTGTCCGCATACTGTATCCAGTAAAGCCGATGACCAGAGGCCAGAATGCGACAGGCCGGACTATTCGTCGCGATGACACAAATGACGTAAGTCCACATTAAAGCTTAATGTCAGATGTTATCTAGGAAGTGAACGCACAGCTTGACTCGCGTCCCTGTTTACAAATTACACGAGAATAGAATGGAGCGCAGAAAGCGCAAGGATCGGTGAAAATACGTCGTCACGCACTCTCTAGATTCGAGATGCCGCATATATATATATATATATATATATGTATATGCGACTGAGAAAAGATGAAGATAGGAGTGGACCCGAGGGTAGTGCAACTAGAGTTCTCAGATGTAGATACTGCTTATCACGCACGACTATTTATGTACATACCTAATCTGTGCGGAAAAGGTTCGACATTTGCCGCTTTTACCTGACCTGCAGACTGTTCTGTGCAAAATGATAATATCGTTCAATATACAATCTGCCGGGTCGTCGCGACAGCTACCTAGATAGGTACTTTGTACGTACCTCAGACTACCAACTGACTATTCAAGACATTGAACGTTTGGATACTAAAGTGATACCGAGTTCCTACTGAAAATTAGATCCTACGGCTGACGGTTTAGTTTGACGAAGTACATAAGGTCTAAGATTTGAATTGAGTCCGACCAATACATATATATATATATATATATATATATATATAACGTTAAAATATATAATGAGGACAACCGTGGACTATGGTAACACGGCTTTTCTTGCTGATATTGAGAAGAAACGTTTGGAAGCCTTGCCATTACTAAGTGACTGAATGATGATTCAAGAGCAGTGTGGTTAGGACTACTGGAGGTTATTGCTCAGGAAAATGTCAGAGCTTGAGAATAATGCGTCTAGGAATGCCATTAGGTATAAAGTTAGGCCGATCTCGTAACAACTGCAGCCACCGAGGAATTGCGGTTAGAGGATCCGCCTGCGCGCGTCGCTTAAAATCCGGCCAAGGGAAACTATACTCGGTGGAAGGGACAGCGCAGTTCGAAGCAAACTAACTGCCAGCAACTACACCCGTCTAGTGCAATTGACCCTGCGCCGTCTGAGCAAGACTGCTAAAAATAATTAAGAGCGCCCTATTGCTAAACTTCGTTTCACTGGTTCCATACCATATTACCACTGACGTATTCGCAGCAATTTGAAACATTGTCTGGAGTAGAATACATTCGAAATTCTCGAAAAGGATAATAGAAAACGTTTGCATTCTCACGAATGAGAGGCAAACAACAATAAGAGCAAGAAAGTCGCAAAGAGATTCAAGAAAATCGAGGTCATCGGTGTGCGAAGAGAAAATTCTAAGACTAACGACGATAATTGCCAGATCGTTAGGTGACCGAGGAGGTCGAAGGTCACGCAATGTTGGATATCTAGCATCACACATTTCGTATATATAGGTATATAGGTATCCAAGGAATGCCATGAACCGTGAAAACTGACTGTTCCGACAAATCAATGCCTCAGACAGAACCGGTGTTAAGCGAAGTTTGATAGCGGATGCTATACGAGAACAAGAGTGTAGGAGGGAGGGAGGGGGTTAACAAACCCATAAATTCGTAACGATTCCCCTGGGACAACGGCAGTCAGTGCACCGTCCCTTGGTCTCCAACTCTACAGTCCCACGTTCCGTACGCGCGAGCCATAAAAATCGAAAATGCACGGCATAGTCGACACATACCTAGAGAACAAACAAAATTGGATGGATCTAGGCTGGACGTCAAATTGCAGTACCTGCATATACTCTAAGCCAGACTAGACGTATTTTGCCGTTGGATCGTCAGGGTGAACAAACCCATAAATTCATAACAACTCCCTTGAGCACACGGACCAATACTCTGTACAGCAAGACAGCTCTAGTCATTCGAATTACCAAACTCTAGGACTGTATGAGACTTAACATACGTACAAATACAATTTTTATCACTTTGGCACTCTGTATAAATACTAAGAGATCCACAATGTCCCCGACGCTTGCAATGAGATGAGATTTATTTAAAGCTGCATTATAATGAGAGAGTTACCAATCGGCCGGAAATGAGTCATACTCATGGGTATATATATATATATATGCACACATGTAAGAGCGAGTGCACATTCGCATGCCTGTAGCATGTCCACTTTGAGGCATACCTAACCAAGAGTTCTTGAGGAGCGATAATATTACTAATCAGGCATATGTGAAATCACGTATGCCTTCTCCTACGCTAGCCTCATACTCAGGCTGGTCTTTGTTCTTTATTAAGAAATCGTCATAGCTCTCGTCCATTAAAGGAAAAGTTCCTCGACGTTATCTCCATGGAATATATACAAGCCCGTAGTCCGGCAGAAAACGTATTATCAGTTATTCATTTTTCGCGAGAAATTCGGCGCGACCGCAATCGCAGCCATTTAATTTCCGCGAATCAAGCGAAATTGTAATATTAAAAGTAGTGCAAACGCTACGTCGCTGTACTTGGTTTACCCTTGTCCTATCACGTAACGTCATAAGTTATCTTGGACAGTCGTATTGTCACTTTCTTTGTGACCACAATTATTACCAAATATGACGTGAACTGTTTGGATACTGGTCTTTACGACCGCATCGACGCAGAATATATGAGATATCTACGAACCGGCCCAAGAATGCAAATTATGATAAGAATTTTACGGCGTAGTGAACGTCATTGTTATTTTCTACACATGTCGTCATTTCGTGAAACTTTCTGAGAGATTTATCGCCTGCCCAAATATCATTCTTTATATATATATATATGTATAACGTGATATGCATGTGCTACATGTGTCTGCTGAACGATGACGTAATGTCGATGAAAATCTTTTCAGGAAATGAGCTAGGATGTCTCTTTCCATAGCGTCCAGGATCACGTGAAATTACTCGAAGATTAAAAGTCTGCTTGCGGATATTTGTCGATAGTATATACATGTATAGTTAGATTTTCTCGTTCGGAGTATGCGCACTTAAGTTCCATTATAACTTCGTACGGCTATATATATAAATAACTACAAGTCAGATCGAATTATCAACCAGCGCCAATGTCCGGTTTATTAACACTTCCGTTAACCGACAAATAATTTCCATGTTCATTTACCGCGACACCATTACCTGCCTACATTAACGGTGGCCATTTCGAATTCATTTAAACTTCAACGACCCCACCCAATTGCACTGGTGATCATAGATAACGCGAGATTGCTAAATCAACAACTGTCTCTGCTAAACGAATACCCTTAAGTATTATAATATGGCGATTATTACTTCATTACAGGTTTATCCAACCGTTTTCAAAATGTAATTCAATTAAGCGTTAAAAGTTAGAGATTTATTGAAATTTAATGTGTGAACACACATGTAGATTAGAACATTTTATATCAACCTTGCCGTTAATAACGACCCTTATAGCTGTTTCTGAATTATTATTTCGCTCCATTGACACTCACCATGAACAGCCATTCTTTCTAGTATTACAGTGCAACATGGTATTACTACAATACTATTATACATTGATGTGTAACTACGCATACATGAATGCACCAACGTTTCTCGAACTAATAAACATGCGTGAACCATAGGACATACCGGTCGTTACGGTAACGCCTACGAACCAGTATATACGTATATAGTAAACTCGTAGCGAAATTGCATATAGAATATACCATAAAGCCACATTAGACTTAAGAAGGTATACGAAAATCATTTACGAGTAATTATTTCGTAGATTAATCCCATAAGATTTTACGTGGCACAGCGTGGCACAGATATCCACCTGTATCCGTGTAATTATGTAGATAAGGTAATCTCGAATTATGTCTTCCAGTGAAAATGATGATATTACTGGTATTTTTCTCGTTGACGTTAAAATCGTTGAATCAACGGCTGTATCGAGGTGTGTAAGTTCGTATGTACCGAGAAATGGCGTCCGAGTTGGCAGCGATTTGATTTGAGCTTGCAAGCATCCCATACGGAGGGACACAGGAGAACTGGGCATTCACCCCGGCAGTCTCAGAATAACTGCATACCTACTTGCCTACGGGTGTAGGCAGTGGCGCTTACGTGATATTCCGCAGGGAGCTTTTCGAATACTCTACGTACCGAAACGTAATGTGCATCAGACTCATGAACGTGTCTCGATCTATATAGAGTGCAAGCTCGTGCTTTGAGGATCACTGGGTGAATGCGTAGAGCATACATACGAGCATATATACCTGTGTACCTATTAAGGTTCGAGAGGACTGTCTGGGATATTATTCGCAGGCAGTCACGAGTCGTCACAAAGTATCGGTGACCACGAAATCATCACCAATGAGGAAACCTGCATGAAAAGCATATCTATCGGGTGTGCGTATAATTCGCTCTCGAAGCTCAGCGTTACAGAGTAATATGGGGCAGCTGGCTGTTATGGCTTGCAGACTATAATTTTATCGTAAACATTATTTAGTCCTCGAGCGTATTTCGTGATTTCCAGACGGGTTCATTTGCGAGAATGGAAATTTATAGAGAGTCACAGATGGACCACGCTCGCTTTGACGTCCCAGTGAAATTGGCGAGAACATTTTACAAATACTCTTTGTGGATTTATAGACAGAAATTTTAATTGGATAAAATTTATAGCTGCAGAATATTACACTTTGATGCATGATTTCACACTGTTTATCTATCAGGAGCAAATAATTGTCATGATAGAGATGCCATCGACTACCGTTTATGGTAACACGACGTACAGAGCCACACGCAAGATCCTCATCGCCAAAGCAATGAATTCCCGCTGTGCCACTGTGACACGTCATACAAAAGGAAACCGAAGTGCGGGTGGTCGTGTATATATCCTCACGTACCATTGCGTCATTACGCATGTCCGAATTTAGAAGTTTGTAATAATAATGGCACTAAAGACGGTCAACGTATACCCACAAAATTCGATGTTTTTGTTCGTCATTAATATCTTTACTAATTTCACGAATCTTACAATCCTAAGCAGTTCCGACTTTAATAGGTTTTGTAGATGATTTGAATTATCAGAATCCATAAAAACTTCTTTCAAGCTTTTCTATAACAAGTCCAATCGAGAGTTATCACCTTGCCAATGGAAAACAAATGAAATAAAAATAAAGTCCGTTCAGGATCGAATACAATAATAGTCTATTTTGTTGAGAATCCGTTATTTTAGGTTATTTTAGGTCAGTTCAATTACCGAGATACTAAAAATAACTAGGCCCAAGAAAATGTTCGTGCTTTGGTACTCTGCTGCTTCTTATCACCTAGTAACTACTGACTTATGCAAACGTTCAAGTCAGTTAAAGTACCAATTGAAATTCCAGTTGCAGGTTTATAACGCGTTGGCGGTATTAAAAAGACATTAGAGAAGTTGAGATCCCGTCCCCCTTCAAGCCCATCTTATCTCTTGATAATGTGATGAGTTTCTAAGGGGAATGACAGCAGGAAGGACACTTTTAAAATCACGCAATTTTCACCGCCTTAAACTTACCAGCTCGTTTTGCTACTAACCCGTCGTTAACTTTGTCATTGTTATTACCGAAAGTAATCAGATTCTCCGTAAACGAAATAACAATCGCTAGGGCATAATTTCGACTTGTTTTCCCGCGCTGTCATATTTTAGCGCGCCATTTGACTCATCGCAATGAATACCAAGGATCGCCGCATCCGCCGCACTTGTCTTTAGATCCACGCGTATTCATTCCCCGAGTTCTACGTATAGCGTGTCTACCCGGACGAGTAGCTCAGGAGCGTACTCTCACGCCACGAGTGCCCTGGGCATTCCCCCGCTAAGATTTTCATCTCTCATTTCAATAGAACGGTGTCGGCATCGCACTTTTTAATTACTGTATGTGTGTGTGTATCGTTCTATACACGACCCACATACGCTGTTCAAGTTTAACAACACTGTATATATCGCGTAAGCTCAGTATGAATAACAAACTTACAAAGGGTCACCGAGTACAACGCGAAGGAACGAGAGTATTGTAAATGCAGAAATTATACAGGGTGATCCAGTTGAAACGGTGAAATTTGCTAAACAGCAATAGGAGAATAAACTTCAAACGATTGTCACAAATTCATTAAGAAAATCATCGTTAGCGGAGGAGATCAATGTGAAATAAAAGTAGAGAGAAGATTTTACAGAAAATGCTATAAGAAAGAAAAGGATCGAACGTGTAAGAAGAATCGAGCGGTCCAAGCAACAAAGTGCTGGGCGACTATTAATATTCAGTTTTTGTGGACTGCGAAATCCATTAGTGTTTTCACATATATATACTGCATGTATCGTATACACATGTACTATATACAGATATACGTAGACTAAACTGCAAGGTGGCATTTAGAGTGCAGAAAGTAGACATGTTAATATCAAAGCGATACTACTACGACAGCTCTAATACAAAACTACCAGAGAGTAATATATCCGATAGGAATCATAATCATATAAAATGACTCTTCTTCATTAACAGCAGCTTTTAATTACTCTTATTGGAGTCACAATACCGGCGTTGTCCGTTCTCGTGTAAATAAAAGATCAGGATTTAATTGACCCAGACATCCGAACGCCGCTAATAAAATGAACTCGGACGAGGACGATTCGACGCCGTAAAATACACAAAGGAATAAGGGGTCGAAATGCTGTTTGAGCAGTTATGGAAATTAGATTAATTCAAAGATTCACAGTAGCGAAAGACGTTAATATCGAGTCACCCTATAGCGAGACACACATGCGTCGCAGTAAACGCGTTCTTCGCTCCTTCGCGTAACTGCCCTCCCCTTAACTCTCTCACTCCTCTCTTTCTCTCCATCCAGATCCTGTCCTTTCTCTCTATATCTATATATCTCTCCTTGAGTTCCAGACGAATGTGCGTTGATTCTCGTTAACCCGAAGATCGCACGGTTACGACTCGCGACGTCCATTCAACGTACAAGAAGACGCCGAAGGTTCAGACACAAATATATTACGCGGAAAAAGCGATTAAAAGATGACGGAATTGTCGGCAAAGAGAAGAAGAAGGATTAATATATAGTCTTATGTGAAAAATATTTTATGTCCAGTAAACAATTTCTGTCCCGGTATACTTTCTTCTATATATGTATACATAAGTATATGCACGATATGGCGTCGTGGGATATATTACATCGGTCGACTACATCGAAAATGTGTTATTTTGTATAGCCAGTGGTCGGTATACGTGAAAACTTTTTCGGAGATAAAGTAAATACTTTGTTCCGATCGATATCCGATAACGGACTGGTGGTGTGTAGAGATGAAACTCAGAGGGTACTGGGGAAATTCAACAATACGCAATAGTCCAGCTGTGTAGGAACGGCAGGAGCTTCTCTGGGCTATACAAATATTTCTCTTGGCCAAATGTTAGTGGCACGTAGAAGCCTCGACGTTTCTTGTGGAGGATAAAACTTTCCTGCTGTAATGAGGTGAACGATAGTAACGCTGCATATTCTGGAAAGATCCATGAAGAAAAAAAATATATATATATATCAAGTACGGGACTGGCATACTTGCTCGCATGATAAATCGCATAAGGTTCGACGGTAGGTATAGGTAGATATATAGGTATAGGTATAGGTAGAAGTAGAAGTAGAGGTTAGGTAGATAGGAAAGATAAGTAGGGTAGGTACTTGCCATTCTCGTCTGGTCCTGTGTCGACGTACAAATTCACCAGCATGAAAAGGGGAAGTAGATATTTCTGCACTTTAAATTTCCTTTTTTCCTTCACTGTTTTGCCGTTAGAGGCTACAGAAAAAATTCGCAAACCGCTCCTTTTCTTTGTCTCTTGGTGTAAAAGCACGTTGATTAAAGGCCTCGCGATACACTCGCCTAAGCGTTGAGGTCAGAGTTGGTGTAAGTTTTATTACGTGCAAAAAAGCACGAAATATGCTCAGTCTGTATATGTAACGCGAAAGTGAGTAACGACAAAGACAATCGTGTAACGTAATCGCCTAGACGCCATTGCGTCGATGGGAAACCATTTTAAAAGATCAAGCAGCAAAACGCTGTTGAAAAATTGCAGATAATATAAAACCGACGGCAGCTCTCGAATATATTGTTACTGATTCGCAACAAAATTTCGGTAAGTATTTACCGACTTTCTGGTACACTCGAGGTTCTAGTTTTTTTTCGTATTTGAAAACACGAACCCCGTGCTCGAATTTCAGCGAAGGATATACCTTAATTAATTCCCAGAATACACTTGACATATCTTGCACGCAGACTGCACTATTAAGGGTCGAAAAATATTTGAATTATTGTACGACATATTAAAAGAACTCAGTACGTATAATTTCGATTTGCCAACCAGGAATAAAAGTTTTTTCATTTTAAAGTTCACTATGTTATATTATATACAAATTGCCATAATGCTACAGTAACATTAGTATGTCCAGTGTATCGGTGTATTGATTACGTAATCAGCACTAGATAGATAAATGAGATTTTTTAATTTAAATCAAACACCTATCACGTATAGGTAACATATATAGGTTGCATACGTGTTCAGGGCAAAGTGGGTCGCAATCGATGAACACATAAGTATATAGGTACGTACATATGTATAATATAAGCTGGAAAATTCACCGAGAGATGAAGACGAGTCTCATAGAAAAAACTCATAGTGTAGCGAGATAGATCGTTATATTGGGTATAACTCCTATAAGTTGTCTCTCGAGTCCAGTGTAAGGGCTCTTTTGGCGATGTCCGTGTATTCGGCGTACATGCGCATAGATAAAGACCGTATCGGTCGACCACACCCAAAATTTTCAAAAGGTAATAAAAAAAATCCGCATTGTTTTTTTGAGGATATTTTGTCAAGCTAAAAGCAAAAAGACGGTAAATTCGACAAACGGAAATGGACTATTCGAGTTCCATCAAGCGAACGAAAACGCACCCGCAGCGATAAAAGCTGTGCGACTAAATGACTTTACTCTCTCTATCTCTTTTTCACTTCTTTCAACCATATACGTACACTGCGTCGAAACAATTAATCGCTGTATCAACATTTAAGCCGTGCTTTGACTAGATGAACGTCGAAAAGTCAGCGCGGCTATTGACTGCCAATGAATTTTGTATTCAAATCATTGTCTGACATTCTGTCATATAGACTCTGGAGTTATAGACTATGGATTATACGGCTAAACAATGGCCCCGATGCATTCAGTAAAATTTCGGTGAGCCAACACACGAAGGGAAGTTCATTTGACATTGTTATTCTTCTATTTATAGAAGTGACAGCCGTGAACGAACCGCGCCGTTGAAATTGCGGCTGAACTGATATAAATTACAGAGAGAGAGAGAGAGTGAATTAAATATCGTAACAATAGAACGTACCGATTACGCAGTGATAACAGAGAAGTATTTTCTAAAATTAACTGAAATATCCATAAGCCAGTAACTAAGGACGATCGAAGAACCCATAAAGTACAGTACACAAGGCGGCGACAGTCAATGTTTCTCAAAGTAAAAAGAATCAGATATATATCTACCATTAGAATATACTGCCTTTTCTTATAGGTACAGTAGCCAAGTGCAAAAGTTAAGAATAATTATGCTTTCTATAAATAATGGCTGATTCATTAGGCGGTTCAGGGTTCACGGGAACGATGACGTCACTGGGCAAGAATTGGTTCAACGCGAACTCATCCCGACTATCTCCGTGGAGAACTACATATCGTTATACTCACATATGAGTAAATCCCCCGCCCAACGCTCACTATTTCTCTCGTTTCTCGGACTCTCTTTCGTCCTCTTTCTACATCTTTGCTGTCTCTCCACCACTCTTCGCCACATACATCTACACACGTATGCACACTCCCCCTTTCTTTCTCTCAAGCCCTTCCCCCACTCTTCACCTCTTTACACCACACTCATCGTCTCCATCTCTTCGCTGGTGCGGTTAACTCGCGAGGAATGTTTATGGCCAAGCCAGATGTCCCGTTCTGGCATTGATGCATCACTGTTTTTCTACATTATGTTCTCTTCTCTTCTCACCATCGAATTCTTATAGCCAATCGTCGTTCCCCGAGACACGATCTTTTTCCAGACAAGGGCGCCTCGCCGGTAGGAGAAACACGGTGTTAGAATTTAAACAGCGCGCGCTACGTTCGCATAGGGAGATATTCGGTATGAATAAAAATGATGAACGGGATGAGAACCGCAATGGCTTCCAGTTACATTGGCTTTTACTTGACTTTTCTCTGTTACTCGTTACTTAGCTATAGATTCAATTCGAAGTAACTATTTGTGGCTGTGGGTATATGCACGGTGATAAAGGCTTCCTGGATCCCGGGAAGATATTGGATACGTTAACGATACTCCGGTCGGGCATCCTTGATACATTAATTACGTGATATATCTATATGTATGTGCATTGATCGATCAAATAAGATTGTCTTTATTAAGGCATTATTTGTCGGTATTAAATTACTTTCTTGAATGAACTGTCAGAATCTCTTTGTTGCTGATCTAATTGAGAAAGTAGATAGGAAGTATTTTTATATTCAATATTTTTCCCGCCGATCCTCCTCACGAGAGTAAGCTTTGCATCGAAGCATCAACATCAGCTATGCTATCAAAATGTCCAAATTGACGTGTCGGCTGAGCCACGCCCGTGCTTTTACATTATGTCAGGAATTTCGTCCAAGCTTGCACTCGCTGCTTGCAATAACATTCCAAGCCGGTGATAGCAGCGCCATACCACGAGCGAGATAACTCTGTAGAATTAAAGAGCCACCAGAGTGTGTAGCGATAGATAAGTAACCTAACCAATGCTGCATACCTACGTGCAAAGAATAGGTACGCCCAAATGAAGTTGCACGAAGTGCAAATTTGTAGCAAAATATTGAATCACTGATATTTCTTTGGATCTTTCCATTTCAATAACATATAGTCATACATATAGATATACCGCAATCAGAATATTTTAAAATGCTCCAGAAACGTCTTCTCGTTCGTCCTGACGTCTCTAGAACGATACCTATATATATATATATATATATATATAT